>JAQIXX010006503.1:0-12119 GCA_034700605.1 Willowsia nigromaculata
CCCCAACTCCAGGTGCTCCAGGCGGAGCTGGATTCCCAGGTGCCGGCGGTGCCCCCACTGGTGGTGGTGCTGGCGGATCAACCATTGAAGAAGTAGATTAAATTTAATTCGTTTTAGTGGTATTTGTAATTTACGTCACGTTCATAATATATTACACAATTTTTGTTAGCTTGTTCTTATTATACTACTACTAATTATTATAAACTAACTTCCTTACAGTAACCATCTCTTTGTCTTTTTTGAACTTTTTTATTATTATTCTTATTAATTGAACGTTATTATTTGTTTTGATGATTATAGATGTATATTGTTTACTATGGAATTGAAGCGTACATGTGAATATTGATTGGGATTGTTTTAAAATAAAGGTCAGTACGAAGTAATAACAAGTGACGATGACATTCACTTATTTTATCACTTGCGTCGTATTTGCACTCATATGAGCTCATAAAAGTCCCCTCGATAGCATATTGCAAGAAGAATTTCTCATACTCATCCGATTGTCCGTTGATACAGCTCGTTGCATTGATTAATTTAATTTCTTCACTTCCACCTCCGCCGCTACTGATTCATAACAACTTCATCAGATCATCTAACGCACTTCGTCCTGTGTTTCAAATGTCAATCAGAAATGGAGGTTTGTCATGATGCGTGGGTTTACACAACATCGAAAAAACGCGATCGACTGTTTTACATAACAAGGATTTATTGACTCGTCTTTGTCAAGCTGACTTGCATTTATTTTATTGGAATTGATTGAGAATGTATGTAACTATAAATATTCCTTGGTGGCAAATGAAATGTATACTTTCTGATGTAACAAAGCTTCCAGACGCAGTATCTACAATCTAGGGATGTCGCTCATTACGCTCTTGATAAGGCTAGTCCAGCAAGTCATAAGTATGTATTCTCAATGCCATCAATTATAATTTTGATTTTTTCTCAAATTTCTCAAAACATATTTCTATTATTGCAGGTTCAACCCAGAGTAATTCATTTGAAGAGCATTTATCTCAAATTTACGAGAATTAACAACAATTGCGGGATGCAGCACATGTCCTTACAGGAATCCCTCTTGAAACTGGTCAAAAGCAATATTCAGTGGACTACAAAATTTGAAACATACCTGTTTCTAACCTGGAGGATGATGATGCGGATCAGGCCGAAGCATTTATCAACCGGGCATCTCTCTTGCCAAATGAATCCAAAAATGAGGAGCTTCAGATTTATTTAGATTTTTTAGATTTAAAGATACAATGAGTTATCTTACAGAATGATTATTGCCGAAGATGACAGAGTCTGCCCAAAAATGCAATGATATGTACCATCCTTGCTTC
Organism: Willowsia nigromaculata; assembly: GCA_034700605.1. Lineage (NCBI taxonomy): Eukaryota > Metazoa > Arthropoda > Collembola > Entomobryomorpha > Entomobryidae > Willowsia > Willowsia nigromaculata. The sequence continues at coordinate 1,338 of JAQIXX010006503.1, forward strand.
AGGCAGAATGCAACCCCATCAAAAAGTCACCACTGCGGATGGATCAACTATATTAGAACGAGCAGTTGTAGAGCATAATCTATTAGCCGCCAGCAAACTGTACAATAACATCTATTTTACCGAGCTTGGTGCACTTTTTGAGATCCCGAAAGAGAAAGCGGAGGAAATTGCATCACAAATGATATCCGAAGGTCGTATGTCTGGTCACATTGATCAAATCGTATCAATGATGCTTTGACGTAAATCAAATCATTGAAAAGATCTCAAAAATTGCCCCAGATTGAATGAGTAAATACGATGAAGAGCATAAATGTCTTAAAGTAGGTTAGTATGTGTACTATGAATGAATGAACTACCAAGTTCTTTTTATGTAATTTCTATGTCTGTATGTAACGTAATGTGTGTATTAAATGTTTTCCCCAACTTTCCAACTAATACCCAAAATCAAGTTTCGAGAAAGCGTAATCAATGAAAGTTCATCAAAGAATTCTATCTAGTCTCACTTCACCCCAACACTGAAATTCTACATAGCAGAGTTGCAGCAGATATCATATCACCTATACTATGATTACAAACTGTGGATAAGAGTACAAGTTTAAATTTAACAATGAAATGTGCACCATTAATTTCATCATTAACATCTTGTCATATAATATAATTATCCCGTTAATCCAATAATAGTAGTAATCATAAAACTGAGCTGAACTGAACTCGTAAGTCGTTGGCGTCCTGTCCCGTCGGCTGCACTTTGTGAAACTGTACAAGATAGATCAAACGATAAATTGAATTAGAGGAGAGGAGAATTATAGCACAAGCACATGCATAAACTCCTACTACTGCTGAACACGTATCCAAAATCCAAATAATATGAATGATTCACACATTTTCTTGATTTCTTGTGTAGGTAGGTATTCATGCAAATTTGCGTTTTATCAGGTTCAGCGATGATGGGTTTGTGTGAGAAATGAAAACCTTCCTGAAACTGACAAGGCCAAGGAGAGTAATATAAAAGGAACAAACTTGACTCGTGAGTTTTATGGTTTTGCAATGCTCAAATGGTAATTGAGTAAAAGGGAAAGGAACGAGAGTGCTATATAGTTAAGTGAAAAAATGGAAGCAGTATAATAGCCGTGGGTGCTTGGAGTAGCCAAGTTCAACGGAAAGGCCGTCTTGGATATGGTATTATGCTTTTCCATAAATGGGGAACCTTGAGACTAGAAATGAAGCATCGTTATGAGCATCTTTTTCCTTATTGTATTCTGAATGATATGGAAAGACAATTTTTCAAGATACGTTACACTACATTTCTCGAGTATGCAAACAAAGTATGCAGCGCGTTTTCTCTTTTTATGGCTGGGATTGGGTGGGTGCGATGTCAATGGGGGTGGACTTTTATGCAGCTAAATGCTAATTGCGATTTACAGTCAAGCAAGGACCAAGACTGATGTAATAAATATATTACGTCAATGTTCCTTGAGGTGAGGTTTGCGAATGACGTTTGACATCTTTTCATTCATCAAGATACGTAAGTGATAAAAATCAATAAAATGGTCAAAAATGGCAACAATTTAGGTTTTGACTACAACAAATGGGCCTAAAATCATCGTCATGCTCCTAGATAGGACTTTTTATCATTGCAATTGAATTTTCTCTTTTCGTTTTATCAACTTTTCTCTACTTTGTGATTTCGAAATAAAAATGTTATTCAAACGTCTGTCGTCTGCCACAAGAAGAGGAATAAAGATTCGTTAGCTTAATGCACTTTTGCATGCACACGGCGAAAGCTACCAAACAGTGAGCGGTTTACGAAAATAACTCCCTATTGCCTAATGTGTACGCAATAAGAAAGACCCTTAAATGTAAAAAAAAGTAAACCTGTACGTTAAATAATTCTCACTTCCTTATCGTTGTGTCGTGGTTGATATCTAGCTCATTTTTTGACATGAAAATCAAACCACGTACAATGTGTGAGTATAAACCAAAGTAATACATACGTGTGATGATACGTGCATGCAAGTTAATATGTGCATATTACATTATTACGACGCGTTATTAATTGAAAGTGAGCTTTGAATTAGAGTATGCATTTACGTAGATAGACTCCTCTAATTTAGTGACGTCTACTATTCAGTATCCGATGAAGCGTTTTTGTTTACATGCTTGCAAAAGAATAGAAAGAAAGTTGAGAAAGCAGACAGTTTACCGGATACGACGATTACTTCTAGTTAGTCGATGTACATCGTGATACTTGGGGTTTACAAAGTATGTACTAATAATATCATTTTATGGTACTGCTTGCACCACATTTTTACACGTTACTGTATATAAATATAGATGATAAAGTTGTAAAAGTACGCACATTTTTACAATTTTGTTAACTGGGTATTTGAGTGGTATTTCAGTTTTTGTAGTACTCAACGCTACTATGTATGAACCAATAGCTGAGAAAAGACAAAATAACAATTATAACCCTTTGTAAAACATTGTGAGTTTGTAACATTTTTTTACTAAACTCCTTCCAACACTGGCTCTATACCTTTCCATTTTTTATTTCCCAAATGAACTTTATGAAACAATGTTGTGTAGTTCAAAATATTTCATGAAAAACCGGTAGGATCCAATTTTACAAATAGTTTCACAAATTCTTAAAACTAAAAACAATTTCCACTTTAGTGGATGCGTGGGACTTTTTTCCTTTTTGGAAAAGATTTCTCGTAGAAACGCTAGTACAGGTTAGTTCATATAAAAATTGCGGGTAGAATATGTAAACCGAGTAAAGTAAGTGAGTAAACCTAAATATGTACCTGCTCATCGAAGGGTGAACTCTGATGGATGATATATGATAGGATGAGTGGGTGGAAAACTTGACAAGTGGTCATAAAACCATAAACATATTATGCATGTAAAGCTTCTGGAAACGCTTTCCAACACGTGTAGTGTCATAAATGAACATGTGAATCAATTATTGCATGTATTTGCACTACACACTACACTACTTGACTGTATTTTTTTGTACCAAAACAATATTTTTAACATTTTAAGTACATAACATGCTGTAGTAGGCACCATTAACAAAGCTTGGATTATTTCAGTTGGTAACAGTGTTTTTACAAATGAATAATTAAAATATTACAGTCTGAACAAACTCTATAAATAATTGACGTTTATGTAATGTGCACTTTGGTTTAATTTGTTTGTCAACATTCTTCAATTAAATTTCACTAAACGTTTATAACTTTGAGAGTGAAAGGAAGCCAGAGAAGAGATAATGGCCTCGGTAAAAGTGATAAAATCTCTGTCTGAATCACTTGGCCATTTTAGAGGAGTACTACTAATGGTCTTTCCAACATTGCAAAATGTTTAGATTTTCATAAAAAATTCTACTTGCCTGCACCTGTATACCTATACGTATATGCGTGGTAGATATTTTTACTATGACGTCTCTACAGTCTCTACATAAATAATATATTATTGTTTCATAGCTCTCATGCTTTCAAAGTGGATTTGTGTGTAAAACATGCTAATTGAACGTTCTCATTGCTCTAGTTTTACTTTCACCAAAAAGCATAAATCAAATCTTGACATATGATGGGGAGAATTTCAGTTTGGGGGATCGTGAAACGTAGAAAGAACGGAAAAACAAGTTGAAGTGGAGGTTTGTTGGTGCAAACAGCATGAACTAGCTATTAGGTTTTATCATCGGCTAAAGGGAGAAATAACGAACAACGAACATGAAGCCAATATTATGTACCGAACAACTTACGTAGGGTATCGTATAATTAGCTGTGACAGTCATGAGTCATGATGCAAATGAATCATTTTACTCAAAGTTTTAAAATGTCAAAATGTAGTGTAAAATGTTAGTACACTTTAATTTAGGCCTTGTGACCATCATTTATGTTCACTGGACAATAAATAATTTGTTCGATTTAGTCACATGACCGTAACATAAAAATAAAGTAATTACACCTAACTTGTATTTTAGGCATACAGAATTATTTGATTATAGTTATGTTAAAAATATGATTTGTCTGTCCTGCGTCGTGCGTAATAAATAGATTGTGTAAAATCCCGAATATTTCAACTTGATTACCCTCCGAACTGACGTTTGGTATAAGCTGTGTATTTGTATTTTCAGCAAACTGAATTTTGTCCATAATTTGTCACCAGCTCAAAGAGATAATTTAGTAAAACTTTGTTAACGCCATAAAAATAGATTCACTCAGCCATTCACATGTGAGCTCCAATGTATTTGCCAGTTTTTATAGTACATAGTAGCTGAACTATTGTAGCAAAACCAAACCATGTTTTGCTTTCCTATACTACATCCAAACTGTAGTAATTCATTTATTTCGGCCAAATTATCTTTTCCGAAGTGTTGTGTTTTATGTACTTTGACAAAGTTAAATAGTAAGTTATCCGCGATATTTACACAGTATTTAATTTAATTGGGTTACACAAGTGAGTCTAAAAAGTTTCTAGTTCTAGCGACATAGGAAAAATGAGGAAATATGATAGTTTACTCTCTCAAGTCTGTATATATATAGACTAGATGGATGCCTTGTTTAGTCAGTCAACTGCTAAATACACTCATTGTTCGTACCATGCCGTGTGAGTCTTTGGAGAAAGCATTAGCTATTAATACGCCATACAGCAGCAGAGCATAAATGTCATATCTGCGTAAGATCCAAGTAACCATAAACGCATCAAACCACAGGAAAATTATCTAGAATCCAAATTCCAACCCACATACCACTCGTACGTTTTTGAGTACGTAGCTAAATATAATACGCAATCCTCACTCACGAGACCTCAAAGATTGAAACTTGGATGGCTTCTTTGTAACACCTCTTTTCATCGTGGAAAATGTAACAATCGCTTTCTTCCACCTTAATACTTGTATATTTTGTATGAACATCTTTATTTTATGCCAACAAAACCGTAAATATTTTACAAATTTGGAAAAACATGCATAACATAATTCATAACATGTACATTCAAAACTCGAATTTCTCTATATTGTGTTTTTTACTTTAACTTTCAATATTTCTCGATGATAATGGGAAGGGTTACATTTTTTACTATATACGCACGCTACGCACGTAGTAAGCAATTACCAGGATGTCGTTTTTGTAGAAATTATTCAGCTTTTTATCCTTGAATTAAGTATTACTACTACTACTTGATATATTCATTTGAATTTTACGTAGCAAAACATGTTCTAGATTTAGCATATTTTACTTCTCCAATTCTAATAAAACATCTTTAAGTCAATTATGCATTTAATGCTATTTCTCATAATGTAAAAACGTTGCTCTTTTGTGTTCTTTTTATTAGACACTATAAAACACCTCCACTTGTATACTATTTAAGCATTCTCTCAACCTGGAGCTTGCAATTACGAGGAATTAATTTCGTAGGCGAAAGGAAGATCCACTTCAGTGTATAGCGGCGTGGGTTTGAAAGATCATCATAACAAGGTGGAAATCTTCTCACTTTCTTTGCATACGAGTTTAACTCGAAGCTTCTGGATTTATAGAGTATCTGGATAAAGTTCAAAAATAGTTCTATGGAAAGCGGATAACCTACGACACATTACATTATCTCAAGCACCCTTTCATTCTGGTCTATTCACACATGTATAGCCAATAATACAAGGTACCTTTACTATACCTACAGGGTACAGAGTACTAACAAGTAGCAGTGTGGATTGTATAATACAAACACATACAAAGTGAGAGGGTGTGTATTTGCGTAGGTGTCTCAGCACGGTTCCCTGGCTGTCACTAGCACCAGTTTCATCAAAATCTTCTCTCCCTATATGCATTTATAATACATCCTGTAGAGGTTTGATCAAATTGGCGTGTCTAAAATCATTCTCGAGAACCACACAGAAGGATTTTCGTGGCTCATTTTATTTACTTTTATTGTGTTTTATATATACCTATCCTGCCAAATAAATCTGTGAGTTTTCACTTTCCCCTTTTCAACAAGACCATGAAAGTGTGCAGGACAATGTTTTCCCCACTCTCACGGAAATGCTTCAGACAAATGGGAAATCAGTTAGAAATATTAATGGTGGATAAGAGTCAGTAGCCTCGCGCCAGTCATACACAAAGTGAAACAAACAATAACAACCCTGTCCGGATATGAGTGCAATGTTTTGAAAATTGCGCAATTTACAGTCTATATTCGCGATTAACAATATCATGTCCCTAATATGTATTTTGTGGATATACATAGCATATATACCTACATATTACATAAAATATAGTATAATTGGAATTTCGTCATTGCTGATGAAAATTAAAATTCAATGATGAATAGATATGCAGGCACGTGTCAGCAACCTATCTATATTATTCAACATTTCAATTTTTTTTAAAAGCCTTGTTTCTAAAGTTAAGAAAGTGCCCGTTGAGCACGAGAAAATAAAAATCTTCAAGCAATTCTTTCAAAATTTTTACAAGACTTAGCCTATTTAGAAAATGTAAGCGGATAAAATTCTGAAAACACAATATTTCCGTAGCTGCATAGCATACACGTGTTTACCCATATAATGATACTACTACTGTTGAATATGAAGTTTCTTCCAACCTACTTTGAAGGCTTTGTAATTTTAGGAAAAATAAATCATGCATATAATACAAAATATACATCTAGGTATATTTGATACAGCTATTGATGGTTTTCTCTTCGCATAATAATAGAAGCACAATATTTTTAGCATACATATGTCAATCTTCGCTGTCAATTCTAGTTCATTTTGTTTCTTTCTTTTAAAGCCTGTTAGAGGATGATATGCCACGCTTGAGATGGTGGGCGTTTCCATTCTCTATCGGCCTGATTCAGTTGAAAATGGCTTCTTGCTCCCTGAGGCTGATATTCAATTATGGACTTTGGCGAAGGCACTTCCCTTCATATTTTTCTTGTACATTCATAAATTATGAATATAACCACTTCCTGTGAGGTACTTTTTCTAACAGCCAAACTTTCACTTTTCAAGGCCAGCCCTGTCCTAAATTACCCTTATAATAATTGTGCACACGTAACAATTTGCGTGCATGCAAATTGTCCATAATGAGGACAATATTTTATAATTGTCAAACACTGCATTTACTCTCGTATGTTTCACATTTATTCTTAGTCTTTATAGATTCAAGTCAGTAGCAGTTTATAAAATACATTTAATTGTTTTTCTTCTATGAACTCGAGCTAAATCAGCACAAACCGAACACAAACAAACAGAATTCATTTAATATGTTCTATGTACCATTGCCAAAACATCTTTTAAATGTATTATCTGCCAAAGTTGTTTTCGTCCTGTCATAAAACATTTCAATAAAAATGTGCCAAAAAATTCTTCTTCATTTTCATTTTTACTCTCTTTTTCGTGTTCAAAATTTTTTTACAAACACCGCAATATTTTATGAGGAACGATCAGCATGGGAGTTGCTCATAAAAACAGTTTCATCCAGTAGTAAAAACAAAATACATATATAGGTAGTTCTACTACCCTTAAAAGTGGCGTGACTTCTAACTTGTGTGACTGTGTGCCGACTCGACTGCATGTGTGTATTCATTCACCATTCACTCAATAAAATGCACATCATCTATCCGCAGTACACTTAAACAAACAAAAGAGAAAACTACAGAGCTACATAAATGGAGAGCTCATGAAAGGAAAGTGTGAAGTAATTGCAACATTATTACATAAAATACAAGTAAAAAACCGGAAGAACTAGTAGTAACAAGAGTAAAGTAACCTTATTCTACAGGGAATATCCTTTCCCTTTATGTGTATCCCTTTACAGCGATATGTTTCAAGTATATAATGAGCAGGTATTGTTCTTGATCATTTCAGGTATGTTACCTTTTCAATTTAGGAAATTATGTATCAGCTCATTAATTCTTTACACACAGAGCGTCTATATTAACTTTGTTTTTACACGCTGTGTAGATACGCACACATACAAACTTCCTATATAATAATAATAAAATGCATGTCGGTAATGAAAGTCTTTCGGGGAAAAAAGCGAAATAATATTATCATAGTTGGCAGCAATGAGGAAAAGGTAGGTAGATTCTTTTTAGACGTGAAACTTGACTACTTCAGTCATGTTTTCATGGTACAACGAACTGGGAGCCATCAAGAGTCATCACGAGATAGAAAGGGTAGGCTCATCATTTTTAGCAAGAAGTGGTTAATTATGTTGATGAATGCTAAATATTAGTATAAAATGATGTAGAGATCAGACAGAGCAAGGCAGAGGTAACATGACTCATGGCATTTGAACACTTTCCATTTGATTTTTCTACATGTAAAGAGAAAGTTTACTCATTCTGTAAAGTTTGCGTTTGAGGAAGTGAAATTTTCAAATGCAGAAATGTATGGAAAAGTTTGCTCAGAATGTGCTAGAAATGGGACAAAGTGATGGAGGTAGATTAATTAGATTTCCCTTAGCCCACCACGAAATTACGAAAAAATTAATCAGCACATTTTTACTCGTAGCACTTGAAAGTTCAACTGAATTCCAACAACAAGAAATCATTTAGCTACGTCATGACTCATGAGGGAGACATTACTTGTCAAAACTGAACAAAAGTTTTGATGATTGACTCAAAACTAAATGCCTCGTCTCCTTATAGACAGATCGTATTTGCAAGTACATATATCAATGAAGATAGTGTGACCTAAAATATAGTTGTTGATTTTTTTCAAATGAAATGAAATTCGTCCATACGATTCACTAAATTCCCACGAATTTCGTCACTGTCATAGTAGACTGTATTTGCATGTTTTCAATTTCAATTAGAGGGTGGAATATACGACTAAGATTCATGTTTTAGTTATATTGCAAACATCTCTATACCCTCAGTTCATAAGTTCATATGCTCAATAAAGCATGAATGCTGAAAGGCAAATGGTAACTTTTTCGAATAACAGTTTTTTATACTAGTGATAACAAATATGCCTTCGTAATTCTTTGTATGTTCACTTTCTCTTCTCTGATTTCTCCCTTCGTCATGCGTCATCACTAGCGGAACATCTAGGTTACCTGAATTATCGTGTAATATTGTTGACAGTACGTTATAGTTGACTGTGAGTTGACCAACAGTTACACTACACGCAATACTCCTAACTATTGAGTGTAAACGATTGTCACGATGCTGCCGTTTAATTCTGCTTCTGGAGAAAGTTTAATTTCAAACAGTAATTCATTGCGGGGGTGGAGACTGGTGGGATGAGATCGAATCAAACTGATGAAGTTTTTGTTGATTTACAAGTTCTAGCCTATTAAACAATTTTATCAATCGTATCATCACGAAAATGAACCATTAAGGTGCATATACCTAAATTGTGTATCATTAGGAACTTTTTTCAACTAGCAGAAGAATTGTCGCATTTTCCGTATGCATCTACGAGTTCAATTTTATAGTATTACTTCAAAACAGTGCTGTATTTTCAGCATCCATTCATAACAACTCCCGTGCATGATGCATGTTATGAAGAGTACGCTGGACAACTGAAAATAATTTTTTTTCTAAAATGTATAATAAAATCAATAGAACCATGAATGCTGAAATGAAATCTTTTAAACTCAAAAAACGTAGCAATCAGTTGCAGTCAATGAATGTGTGTAGATAGGTATAATTACATTAAAATGCCTTTGGCATTGTCGGGCATACCATTTCTACCAATTTAGATTTCAGAAAGCCGAAATCAAGTACATTTTATGCATTTTGTGTTCCAACAAATACAAATATTTTAGCAACAGAGTATGTTCCAATATTATATGTCAGTCAACATTCACTCCTATTTTTGGAATCACTACTATGCATAGACTAACCAGGAGAAAGTTCTACAGAAAGTAACACATTCCCTACACCCATGTTAGAATACATGGAGAAGTACAATCGAAGTAGAACTTCGACTTGAATGTGTTGTCATAAAAACGCTTGCAATTGGAATTGAAACATTGTGCAAACTGTATTTGCATGAGCATGAGGGTTACATTATGACTGAGAGAAATGGCATGATTGCATGATGTTTTTCTCGTTTCGGAGTTGCTTGGTTTGCATGAGATCTTCTTTACTCTCCCTTTTTTCTTTCGTCTTCCCTTCAACTTACTATAAACAGTGAATGTTGCACAACTCTGGGGAAACTTCATAGACATATTGTGTTTATGCGCAATTGTGAGAATACATCAATGTCATCAAATCAATTCCATGTTTTGTCCCTGTTCCATTATAAACCCCATGTCCGTAACCCCAGAATAAGAGTGACTTTTCTCCGAATCTCGAAATAAGAATAAGTTGTAGAATAACCGATAGCATGCGTGAAATATTTTTGTAGAAATGTTGGTGAAAAGTAGAGCAACATTAATTATGTGTACAAGTATAATGTGGATAAATTAGATATAAATAAATAAGGTCAACCTGGACGGATATTCAAGCCGAGTTTGAAGATGCAAGCGTAACATTTTTTTGCGTGGTCAAGAGAGAAAGCCATTTTGTACATAATATTGCATATTATGTGCAAATTTTCAGCCCAACTGGCTTTAATTCAATTTTCCAGTCAAGACAGGCTTAAACTATTAGCGAAATGCTACACACAACATCCTAAAATAATTAATTTCATGGATTTATATCCGTTTATTTATACTCGTGTTGTAGGAGGTTGTAATTTTGCCTGCTTACCCACATCATTAATTTCATAAACTCGTATAATTTTCATTATACCACTACTGGTGAGATTAAACATATGGACGGATTGCAATT
>JAQIXX010006504.1:0-12119 GCA_034700605.1 Willowsia nigromaculata
TTAAGAGCTGGGAAGTTTCTATGGTGTGAATTTTAGTATATTAATGCTATAACCATTTATGTTTAACATATTTTATGTTCGAGACTAGTTGAAAACTGAGTGCTTTTGGCGAACCACATGTACATGTTCCAGGTCACTCTGTTCATGATGGAACAGAAGTGCGTGTTTTGATAACAAAGTACTTTAAATAGTCCACCAAATTTTTTATGCCTTAAAATTTGAAAGGGTTTTTTGGAGAAAATTAGATGTAAACTTATCCAGAAATTCACATTTTTTCACACATTGCATTAATGTAACTTCAAAGGATAACTTGTAAAGTAAATAAAAAAATAAGTGCGGGGAATTACTGCGGCAACGCTTCGTGCTGGAAGCAGCTTTTGTTACCATATGTCCACGTTTTTCAAAATATTACATAAGTGTTCTGCTAAATGTAATGAACAAATATTGTTATAATTAAAACAAATAAAAATGGCCTTAAAGACATCTAATTTCATTTGTACCTGAAGACCTCATAAATATAATAAAATTAAATGGAAGTACACCATTAAATCCATTCAAAACCTTAAGCTAGTAACATATTATTAATAATGCTTATTAACCATTATTTAAAATGCTTTTTAGCTTTAGAAACAATCCAAATATTTGTGATACATTAATACTCGCGTAAACTTTGAAGCATTATGTATCTCATAATGGGAAGGTAAGTTCTAAAACTAAAGAAAATGAAACGAGTTTATGAGAATTCCTTTGACATGTGCTTCGTGTGACTTTGTACTGGGAAAGTATTTTAATACTCCGTGTTCCTGTATTCATGCAGTGCATTTTGATGAAGTTCTGCAAGCATGCACTTTCTCCTAAGACTCTCAGTGTGAGTCCAGTGTTCGTTGGTGGTTGACGTGTTTCGCTGGAAAAACATTTTTCGCTCTTATGTGTTTCTGCACCGCAAGGTTCGCGTCTTGAAAGAGAAAGTAGAAGGTTAATATTAGGCAAAATTAATTTATCAAGGGAATCCTGACAAACTAATTGAAATATTGTTGCCTATGAGTGGGAAATCTCTACACAAGTAGGTTTACTTTTATAACGTTACTTTGTCCTGTTACTTACGTTTCAATAATTTTTCAACCTTTTATTTTTGATTATTAAAGGAGAAAATAGGTTAGTTTGATTTCAGGAAGTGTTTTACTTTCTTACAGTTTTAAAAATTACATTAACGTACTGTTTTCTGTTAAATGCTCGGTTTAATTTAAACATTTAATATGTAGAAATAGCTTGAAATTAGTGATTTTTACAGTTTTTTTTAGGTTTTGTCTTTCAAAAACACATCCAAAGGGTCTGTTTTATGTGGTGACTGTGATGCGAGATTGGATTTAAGTAAACAAGGTAAGGTAAGAGTTGGCTTTTGGAAATAAGCACGTGCATTCTTTTCTGCTAAAATGCATATTTTTTTGGTTTGTCCATATTACGAAAATATTGAAATCTGTTTTATTTTGTTTTCTTCTTCTTTTATACTTTTTTTGGTTATACGTGTTTACAAAACATAATGGGTGGAACGAAAGAATGAATGTGCTGTAGCTCAATGAAAATTGGTCAGTAGTAGTGGGACAATTTTCTTGAATGGGACAAGGAATATGCAAAAATGAGTCATAAACATGCATATAAGGCCTTTGCGTGAGGTGACTTTGTGCGATTCAAAAATGGAGGCAATATGAGAGGATAAAGATTCTAGTAGAAAAGTAAAGTCTCATAGAATACAATTCAAAGACTGCTAATTAATAATTAAAAATTAACTCGTTGAATTTAGATAAACAAAGGATGTCATTAGCTTGAATCCTACTCTTTTTGACATTGACTGAAATTGAATTTGAAAAAAGAAAATTGGTGGATATGTATTTGAGCTTTAAAACATGCACGCATAATCAAGACTGAATTCTACATACATTTTACTCAATTTAGTACCAAAGTTTGAAAGTCTACACAAGAAATAATTTAATTTCACCTTTATTACAACCATCTAACCATTTTCGAAATTTGGAGTTTCTTGTGAGGACTTTAAAGCTCCTTTCTTTTTTTCACAATAAGACGTTTCTCATTTAAGGAGCCCAGTGTAATCAAATTTTAGGCAACTTTCCAGATTCCGTAATCCGAGATAAAAAGTTTCCATTGTTGTACGAATTTGTTTGCTAAACTACACAAGTCATTCTATGCAAGTTAGATCTAGATACAATCATTTTTAATTGATGGCAACATGATCTTGAGTTTAGGAAGATCAAATTTGCGCAATAAAGTAAAATCATAAGGTTTTTTTTAAAATTCAGGAGCTAAATTTTATTACCTCAAAAAGGTTTTGAATAAACTCGATCAAAACCAATCATAACGGACCGCTATTTCATTTGTGCATTTTTTTCCTTGGAAAAGAATCATTCACACATTCTATCTGCGGTTGAGATACTGCTTGCACGTCTTAGGCATTTGAGATTTCACAAGTTACAAATATACTTTGACTTATATATTAATTAGACTTAATTTATAAATATATTTAGCAATATTGTTCTCTTGATTTATTGGCCCAACCCTTTAGAAAATAGTAGTTAAAAATCACAAGCATTGCATCCAGAGTTTGTTTAACATTTAACATTTTGCAGTATAAGTAACCAACTAAAGCATGGATTCTAAAGAGCATGACATGAGCCGTGAGAACTACCCATCTGACAGCGAAGAGAGTATACTGCATAGAGATGCGGTCAACAGAATCAATCGTATTCCAGAAGAAATGTTAAATTCCACATGGGAAAATGTACTACTGCAGTTGAATGACAGCCAAAGAAAAGAAATAGCTGATGTTGAATCGGAATCTGGAATTAGATGTCTTCTACAAATTTGGTTTAATATTGGAGATACCGATTTTCAAACTCCACGTAATAGCAAAAATAACATGTAATTAATATCTCGTTTCAAACATATATCGACAATTTTTTGTTTGTTTTTAAGATATCGAGCATTGCAACGTGTTTTGGGATGGTACATACTGCTGGCCTGCAATTCCTTCTGGAACTCATATTTTGAAGTACTGCTCAGAGATATTCCAGGATTTTAATTTGCAAGATGGCGAATCCCTGGAGGGTATTTGCCAAATTGCAATTTTGTTGAAATATTCCATTTGACAATAACGAAAGTCCTAGTTTTATATGAAGCTTTTTTCTTTGCTGTTGGTATCTTTCCATAGGAAACGTGACACGGTATTGTTCAGAAAATGGTACCTGGAATGAGCAGGATAAAACAAACTATGAAATCTGTGCATCAACAGACATTTTAGAGCGAGGTTTTGTAAGTATTCATTTGCTTTGTCTACGTGACAAAAAAGCGGAATTATTTAATATTTTAAAAGTTTTACTGTGTTTATAGCAGAGTAAAGGCCAGTTGTCGCTGTTTGTAAGGTACATGGTGTTTGTGGGATCCATTCTTTCAATCTTTTGTTTGAGCATAGCCCTCGCAATTTTCTGCTCCCATCAGTACGTTGAAGTAACTCATTCAAATAATTTAATTAATTTTCTCATTCAGACCCACATAATAATTTAATACTTTTCAAATACTGCAGACATTTAAGAGCTCAACGGTTTTCTGTCCACATTCATCTCATGCTGGCGCTTTTGCTTCGATTCACTTTGCTGTACATAATCACGGAGCCGTTTGTTTTCAATAGGCAGACAACCTATAGAGACTATGTAAGCAATAATTTATGAATGAATAACTTTATTCCTCTGATACGACCCGCTTCGTTAATTGAAAAAAGGTTTAAGCTGATTTACTTAAAAGCCCTGAAATATTTATTTGTTGAAATAAAACAAGTAACTTATTCCTTTAGGATTTGCTATGCAAAACTATTATATTGGCGTATCTGTATTCCACTGCGGTATCTGTGATGTGGATGCTTGTTCAAGGAATACATCTAAATAGTATTCTCACAACAAACCTATTAACGGGTGAAAGCAAATGGAAATTTCGTTTTTATTATATGCTTGGATGGGGTAACATTTATATGAATAATTCATAAAAAACTTTGATATTTATTTTATGAAGCATCCTAAATTGGAAGTGTTTTTGTAGTTTTCCCAGCTTTCATTGCTTCCATATATTTGACGGCAATGATTAAAAATCAGCACAAGGAAAAATGCTGGAAAGGTTATGCAGACATGATGGAAATATGGATATTTTTGTTGCCAATAATTGTTGGTTTAGCGGTAAGAACTATCATCTAATGTTGTAATACAAAGATTACAGCTGGATTTGCTAATTATGCATATTAAAACTGGCTTTACTTACACATATTAAGTTTTTCTACATAGTACACAGAACTACATAATCCAAAATTACCTGTGTAGTATAACATTTTGCAGATTTTACACACTACAAAACCCTTTCTAGATACCCTGTAGTACAAATGAAAGTGACTGATGCCCAAATCACTCAGTATTGCTCGCCTTCTCATCTTCGAATCGAAATTTGTTACCTGCTGCATTTCAATAATCGATAGGAACATGTTATTTTGCAAAGATTGATTTTTGGAAAGGGTTTTTTTCCCAAACACTGCATGTAATGGCAAATTATTTTCTTGAAAATGTCTGACTTTCTTCTTCCTTCTTTCTTCTTAATTTCTTCAGTCTGAGTGATGACAATAATCTTGTAAGTAGAACGCACTTTAACAACCAATTGAAACGTCGATTCATGATATTTTTTGGTAGGTTGTTAGGTACTTTCTTGTGCATTTGGGGCATCCTAATTTTTTAAAGCGATTTTTGACATTTCTAGTGCGCTTTCCTACCCCGACAAATCAGGAGACAATGCTGTTTTGACTTTGCCTTCAAATTTATTACATCTTTAAGCTTTTATTATCTTAATACTGCTCTTTTATTATGTAAAAGAGACTTGCATGAAGTACCAAGTAAATGCAAATCCCAACTACCAAAATGAAAGTAGCTCACATGTTTCCGATTTATTGTCAACTAGGATAGAAAATCTTGTAACTTGGGCTTATTCCTTCAGAGTGTGCATTTACTGCTTTATACACTGTGAGCTGAAACAAAAACACTTTAAATTGATCTATATTTGTGTAATTTATGAAATTGGCATATCTTCTGTGTTTTAGTAATATCTCAGTTTGAAAATTTTGAAAGTTTAAATCAGGATAGAATGAAGCCCAATATTTACTATAAATAATATCTAGTTTAACAATTCTGATTTTGTGATTATTCTTGTAGATGAATGGGCTGTTTCTTTTGAATATCCTCCGTGTCGTGACCAGAAAAACTGAATGCACAAACACGCGTCCTGAGCGGTCAAATCTTGTGTAATGAGATGTTTTATGGTCAAAAATTCAATTGTGCAATCTGTAAAAGAAATTTTACAATGAAATGTTGATGTTCCTTATAGATCAATTGCAAAAGCGACCTTGGTGCTATTCCCAGTTCTTGGCATTAACAATTTACTGCTTGTCTACAATCCTGGAGGATTCTTTGAGAAATATTTTGTATCACTGAATACATTCTTTGGATCCACCCAGGTAAAAATTTAGAGAAAATTTTCAAATAGAAAATTGGAAAATCTACATTTGAAATAGCTTGCCTTTAATTAAATATTGATGTTAAATTTTTTAAGGGAATATTTGTAGCTATTGTGTACTGTTTCATGAACAAAGATGTACAGAAAACAGTTCGCCGTACGTACAATCGGTTTCGTGTGAGAAGAAGTTTACGTGGGAGTAGGGGAGAAAGTCAGCGTTTTGCAATGACGACTATGGCCACTATTGACTCCCTTTCAAATGGAAAACGTGCTGCTTAATTTTCTAAGGAATGGTAGCTTATTGTCTGATTTTAATTCATTCTAATGTTAAGCATTATAAATATTTGGAATCAGTATAAGTAGTATATAATGAGACTTTTGTAGCTATGCATAAATTAGTAAATTTTAAACAAATTTCAATAAATTTACTATGAGGTTTTGCGTTTGGAAAAAGCCATAATATTGTTGTCTAGAAAATGAGCAAACACACTCTTTTTGAAACTCTGAAAACTTTGTATATAATACCATAACTTTGTACTTAAACTGTGGTTATGTCATAAGTTATCTTGCTCTTCTCTGAGACTGTGTAAGGGATAGATAAATAAAATCGACATTTTCGAAGACAGTTGTTGTCATTGTTTTTGCATCTATTTTGTAGCTATTTTTACGTTATTTTTTCTCTCTCAGATATTCAAATGAAAAATTCGTCTACTTTGACTGACTTCGGCTATAAAAACCGGTTGTACTTAAAATCGTTTACTTAAACGGATGGTTTCTCAACTAAACGGGTTTTCATCACAGTACAGTATTCACATTTTGCAGGGCAAATCAGGCAAGGACACCGAAAAAGTTGAGTTTTCAATATATATTTGCATGTAAACCTAAACATTTTCCATTGGAGAATTTGCATCATACCAAGTTTTCATATTAAAGGGAAACCAAATATGTTACAGAAAACTTAAATATTTGCAGAATGAATGAAACAAAGCTATTTGAAGCATAAAATGACTTTGGTAAAACATGTGTACAAGTCATGTGCATGATATTCTTACATTATATAGTTCAACTTACAATACTTTATAATTTAAAAAGTTTATATTAAATGCGAGATAAATGGCAAATTTATGCATGGATGAAAATTAATACGGCAATATTAAAGTCATTTCAACGTGCTTACACTGTCCACCTTTTTAATTACATTGACCCATAGTTTTTGGAAACAAGAAATTCAAGACAGATTCATGTAAGTCGTATACGAAGAAGGAAGCACTCATTTTCAGGCAAAGTATCATCGCCGGACGCATTGATCTGCAACATAAAACAACCGAAAACACTGCCCAATACTGCTTATTAGATCAACCAGCATGCATATTTCTAGGTCCTTGGGGTGAAACTTGCACCGACTATGAAATAGCAATCCAAATTTAAGAGAAAACTAACAGAATATGTTTCATGTCACTGGGACTTTGTGTATATTTTTGAAACAATATACTGTTACGTGCATTTACTCAAGGCAATAAACTGAAAGTAATCCTGACGTTTTTTACATTTAAGTTTAATGTTGAATGCAACGACAAGGAGAGCCAATAAGGTTATTAATTCTGTTCAGTTTTTGGCCACACGTAGATATTACCTTTTATAGCATAAACGCAATAAATAGCAACCTTGCAACTGCAGAGAGATTGAAAGGACTCTGTTTTATTATATCCAATACTAGAGGATTCAAATACAAGACAATATAAAAGTTCAATGTATGAGATTTTCTTAAGAATTCAATTTGATTCGGTCTTCTTGAACAGCAAATCCAAAAAATTCAGCATACCCGGTTTCTGATTGTATGAAAAAAGTTTTATATTCCAGTTTAATCAACGAATCACAATCCATGTTGCAAATAAACTCGTGCAATCAACAAATATGGCTTGATTATATTTCGCAATCTCAGCGAATTAGTCAAGCTTAAAATTTATGTTAATACTGTTGCAAAATTGTACTTTTTTCTAAAGAAAACCTAATAAAAGCATATTATTTCAAAATATATGCATATTAAGCAATAAACGTTTATGATTAGGAACTATTACCTTCACACACTTGAAAACTCAATTTGAAGTTAGCAGTATAAGACGCATTATGAATTTTCTGCTATCTGCGAGCAAATATGACAGCTCAATAGACTACTCTTTAATCAAATTTCTAGAAAAAGCCGCCAAAATTTCGTGAAGAAAATACATTTTAAAAAGACATAAGTATGTGAAATAAGTTCATGCAATGCTTCAGGGAATATACGCTACTTTTTTTATGAAGATCCTCCCAAATCTTTGCATGGTTAGATATCCGTAACAAATCTGCTCTCTGTATATCATCATATTCTTACTAATCAAAATGTTAATGGGCATTTGTATTATTTCCTCTGCGTATTTACTGGATCAACATTCATAGTTTTTGTACAATTTTTCAAGAATGCTTCTAGCTGAAGCGAAAAAGCATCAGTAATTTTTGATTGAACGATGCATTACGCTTTCTCTTCAAATTTAAGCTTTCGGCTGGAGCAAAGCCTTTTACAAAAAGTCGTGCAAAATTTTTGCTTCGTGTATTAAATCCCAAAACCCTGAGGTACTAGTCTGCCATTAAATATAACATACTTATATTCTATTTCCGCACCTTATTTTGTGACGTTACTTTCACCCACATACCGTAAAAAGCTTAATGCATGTGGTGTCCGAGTAAGGATGGTTAGGGCTCTTTTCTTATTCTCAAAACTTATTCATGCATGGATTTGTTTAGCTAGGAATATCCAGAGGTACCATATAAGCTTTCTACGGAACTGAAAATCCCTACATTGTATATAAACACCTTGCCTTGTGTTTGCACTTTCACGCAGAAGACAAATAAAGCATTATGTCAATTAATTCCGAGTAATGTTGGTCAGTGCAATAACTCACAAATGAATAGTGCTCACTCGGAATCAGTTCGTAATCAATAAGTAAGTAACGTGATGGTTACTTGATCATTAAATTAAACCTATGTTAATAATGTAAACCATTCTTGTTGTCATGAGTTGTTAATATTTAGAAAGTACTTAATAATGTAGAGCATTAGTTGTCTGAAGACAACTATCACTTCCTTACAAATCCTAAATTTAAAAAGTTATTTACTCGTCATGTATATATGCTGTGCTTGTGTATGCCTTCAATAGCGTTTTGCTTGAAACCACTCCAGCCGTAGCAAGACCTATCCTAATAATTCCTAATATTAACCTGTTCAAGACAATATGCTGATATAATTTCGGTCTGGAATTTGTTTTATGAGTTGGTCGGCCAAATCATGTGCAAAATGAAGTTTCATGTGATATGGAAATTGTTAATAATTTAACGGGAGCAGAAAACGAAGTTTCTCGTGACTCCGACTGCGGAATGCCAACGCAAAAACTTGGGTGAAACGTAATATTCCATACAAAAAAACTACAAAAAAATTTTGTTTCTCAAGAATTTCTGACTTTCACGGGAAATCCCAGTGAAGCATAATTGAAGTTTATTTTCTCTTAAAAATTTTCTACCGACTGTATTTATTACCCTTTATATATATATAACGTCTTTCCTAACTTGACACACCCGTTCCATGTACTATTTTATTACTTAAGGTAAACTTAACGACTTCCGTGCTGATGTAACCATTAATCAAAATTAAATTAAATTAAATTAAAACATCCTACTTTAACCTAACATGTTTCATACGGATGAACAGGATGACAACGTGGAAATTTTTGTATTCAACCTTTCAAACACCAAACATTTTTGCGCAACACGAAGCCAGTTTTTCCGTAGCATTAGTAACAGTACTTCATTATTATTTCCTAAAATGAGGAGGAAAATTAACTTAAATTTTTGGGAAAAAGATGTAACAATCAAGTTTCTGCTTCACAGGCAGCTTCACCTGTTGGAATTAGTTCCTGGTAGTTTAAGCATTTTCGAAAGAAGCAAATCTCAATCAAAAATAGTAGAAATCTCAAACAAACCCCGTAATCTCGCCGCATTAAAGTTCACAAAATGGATCCATTTATTTGTAAGGTCCCTACAAGCAATATGTTTAATCAACACTGTTTACACAACGGGGGTTTCCCTCACTGGGAGTTTTTTGATTACTACAACTCTCTGGGCAGGAATCTCATATTTCGGTTTCATTGCTACATCTTTCTTGCTTGAAAAACAATTTGAGACTGCACAGCTTTTCAATTCTCTTTATATGGTTAACGTAGTGCAAAGATCAAAACTTGTAAAGTTTATACTGTCTAATATTCCTGTCCTGACAATCGTAATATGTGCATTTTATATGGGCATAGCAGTATTTTCAAATATGGATCCAATATTCAAATACATATGTTCTTGTATAAGCACACAAATAACTTGTAATGTATTTAAGATTCTGATGGTTATATTCGAAAGCTGGGACTTTCTAGCTACATATGTAATTTCAGTTCTTGTTGCGTGTGATGGAATGATATGCAGCTACATTGGATTGCATGTAATTGCAGAGAGTTTGAATAATAGTTTAACGAATGCAAAGCTAAATAGCTATGCATCAAACTTCTTTGCTGCATTGTTTTAAATGCTGGGTTAAATCGTATCAACTCCTCAGAATATATGCATCATTGGTAAATGATTGTTTCCAGAACACTGTCGTAATACATTTTAAAATTCTTGCAATGACATTTTTAGCGTTTTATTGTGCAAGCCTGATTGACAACAAGCATCGCAGTAACATGTCGGTGTTTGCAATCGCCGTAGCAAGTTATGCAGTTCTGGCCACATTTGTTTTAGTTGGTTTTGGATATTCTATTCCTGGACAAACCAACAGAATAAGCAGAAACATGGTTTCAAAGTGGAGTAAACTCATGGGAGCTATAAGTGGTATGAGTGGTGATAGCGAAAAATTTATGATTAAGAAATACAGTTTGGATTTACGAGCTTGTGGTGACGTGAGAATTTACATTGGTACGTCAAATTTCTATGAGAGAGAAACTCCTGTTAGTTTATTAGATGTGTTGATCCAGTCAATTATTAATATTATTATGGTCACGTAAACATTTGGTTTAGCTACATCATATTTCGTTTATGTTAAAGGTTTATGTTTATGTTACTTTGACTATTGAACTAATGTATCTCATAAATATCAAATATTTACACAGTATATGAATAAAAAAATACTGGAACATGCAAATTTGTATCAAAGCTTATTTATTCAAATTGAACACTAGCTATAATTTTACTTCTATTTGGATTATAAAAATATCTTCATTGCATTCATCACTTACTGTATCAATAAAAAATATTACGAAGTTTGAATCTGGAATATAAATGGGGACAAATGTTCATAATTTGTAGCAACATAATTTGGCATCGTTTACAAGAAAAATTTTGTAATTAAAATTGGAATGAAGTACTTATTCAAACATTTACTTATTAATTAATTTTTTTTAAAACATGTTTTAAACTAACGCGGTTGTTTCATGTGGTGTCAATTATGTGGTTTCTAATGCTTTTAAGAGCATTTGATTGTTTGCTATTTCATAGATAAATTTATTATTATTTAGAGAATCCTGAAACAAAATTAGTTAAATGAAATTGCCAAATGCATAAATAAAGGAAAAACCAGGGTTAAGTAGGATTGGGTTATGATTTATGCAAATTGCTCATTTTAATCTCAATTGTCTATGAACTGACTAATTTTTATATATGTCGTACTTAAATTTGTGCATAATATCATTTCGAACGTTTTATGAAGTATATTTCTTTGGTTCCTGAAGCATTTTGAGGAAACCAGTATCTCTCGCATTGTCGCTGCAATGAAAAATTTTGTCTCTGTATTAAAAACTATGTGCTATTTGGTATTACATTTCATGTGGAATCGCTCATAAATAAAGAAATGCTAGCATTCGATATAAAAGTAATTCGAATTGTAAAGACTTTTAACAGCTTCAAACTAATTTTCGGTATTTTGTGTTATAACATTTGACATTAGTTTTATTAATCCTTGAAAATGACATGGGACATAATACTGTATTATCTTTCAGGAAGGCTGCCATTACAACTTCTTCTTTAATGTATGAATTTGTCAGAAACAATAAATTTGTTTTGACAAAAGCATATAAAATGAATAATTAAAATAACAAGAAAGGGTTCAAGCGAGTATTGCTAAGTTTTAGGTAAATAACCATTAATGTGTAGACTTTTATGAAAAGAAGGGAATAAATCTTCAATATGTCTACATGGCAAAATTAAAACTCATTGTATCGCATTCTACATGCTCACCTTTCAATTAGTATTTTACACGTACACGCTGATTTACTTCCCGTTATCTTTTTTCGCTTTAACACAATTTACAGATTGTTTCGTATTCTTCGCATAAAAATTCTTACATTTGTTTAATTTTTTCCTAAACCTGAACGATACTATTGGGAGACCCTCATTAGCAAAAGTAATGCATACTTTGAGTACCGTAAAATCCCAAATAGACGCCCTGTCCTGAATACGCGCCCCTTCCCTATAGACGCCCCGGCGTCTACTAAA
>JAQIXX010006505.1:0-12118 GCA_034700605.1 Willowsia nigromaculata
GGGAGGAGGTGGACTCATTCCTCCAAACTTGGCAGCATACTTTAGTCAAGCTGCTGCCGTCGCTGCTGGATCAGGTGGAAGAAGTGGGTCACCCTCCTCACAATTCATTCCAAACTCATCGCAGCTCACCAACTCTTTGAGCCATGCCGCTTCCAGCGTACAATCCCCGGGTTCGTTACCCCAGTTAGTGTTAGCGTCTGGTCAGATAATGCAAGGAATTCAAGGAGCACAACTACTCATACCCACCTCACAAGGTACTTTAGCCTATCCACCATACGCTTTTTATCACTCTTGCTTGATCTAGAAGTAAAAGCATCATTCAAATTCAGTAGAAAAGCAAAACCAATGATTTGTGTGGTCAATGAACATGAAACATTGTTATCCTATTGCCACATACAATGTTTATTATACTTTTTACTCATGCATATTTCATCTTTCATATCTTTGAAGTCCTCTAAAATCCTGTCATATTATACCTGCCTACCTTTAAGGTTAGCATTAAAATTCTACTTTGTCTGGTCAGCAGAGAAGTACACACACAGTAATCATGCAATTAAGCCATCATCATTGATTCCTTCAAACTCAAACTACATATCTACATTTCTCTCGCCTAACACTTCGCTTTAATTATACTAAAGGTTAAAATAGGGAAATTATACGTACATACGGACATGCATAATAAATAATTATTCCTCTTTATTACGTCTACCTACTCTCTTTGTTACATAAAATGTATCAAAACCATTTCATACATTCCATTCCAAAAATTCAAGCAAAGGAGCAAAACAGCTAAATACTAAATACAAAAAGGAGTAATTCGCAGAGAAACGTTATATTTCACAATTAGATGAGTAGACTATTATAACCGCTACCAGAGAACTATGCGCAGATATATCTAATAATGATGAATAAGTTATTGCAGAAAGTATAAAGTAGTAGTATTCATTGTCGTGGTGTTAGTCTTCTTGGCAGGGAACAAAAAGGGGTGGTATGAATCAACCGTGGAGGTGATCTCGTTGAAATATTCAAAAGAGACAATTTCAAAAACAACAACAAATACAAATCAAACGGTAGCATTAGAAGAAGGACAAGAGAGACTAAAAAGATAATAATAAAAAGAACACATACCAAGTTTGAATTATGTATTCAGGTATGCAGAAGTAATATGCGTGTGTGTGTGTGTGGTGGGCCGTGTATGGTGTTAACCCCAATTGTTTGAATTGTTGTTGTTGTGTTGCTGATTTCGTTTTTATAAACTGAGAAAATATAATAATAATGTTATATACATTCATATTATATCAGCCATCGTGTATGCATTAATTATTATGATGGTTTGTAGCATTATTTTGGTTTTAGCTGAACGATGAAAACTATGTATGAAAAACGAGGAGAAGGAGAAAGAGCAGAGAAATTATAGCTTTTCCCTCATACAATTGTGTGATAAGTCATTATAGCCTTCACCGTCAGCAGCAGGATTTAGAGTAGGTAGAGACAGAGATAGTTGTAGAGCAGAGAGAGAGCTTATAAATGTTCGTAGAGAGGTAAAATTAATTGCAACTGTGGCGATAATAAAAGGGAGCAATTGAATGAATTAAAAATTTTAACCTTTGGCTCTGAATTCATTATTGAGTGGCTGCAGGCAACAATATATCGGTGTTATGTATTATGGCTATACTTGGTTTGCTGGTGTTATGTGCGAGCAACTAAAAAGAGAAAAAACTTGGATGATATACCCCTTTTCATAACACCCTGGGGTTGATTAAAAGTTCGCTTAGCTAACAAAACCCATAATAATAGCGTGTACTTAGAAGCTCGCAAAATAGCGGAGTTAGTGGAGAACAAAACATTAAAGCACATTTTCTCTGACTGTGTGTATGTGTTATATTAATACGCAATGCAAAGTTGTTGTGCCTCACAAGCTACATTAATATTGATAACATGAAGCACTAAAACACTATCATAATGACTTATGTATAAATTAACTGAGGATGACGATGATGAAGTTATTTTTCCATGAATACCTCGTCATAGACCCGAAAAATATTGGTCTAACTATCACTGCTCGATTTCCCAACAACTTTGCTCGAAACGGCAGTTTTTGTAATAATAATTATAAATATGCATTGCAACTTAACAGTTTTATATTTATCATCTTTGCCATTATAATCATGAGTTTATATTTATGGACACAGCATGGTTTAATAGACTATGCCTCTAAATCCGAATTCATTCCTATTCGTTATCCTGTTTGACTTCATTTTCCATTTTTCGTAATTTATTTATTCCATTTCTCGGTGTGTGTCACCGCCACCAACAACGAATGATAATTTTCTTTGTGGCTCTATCTCGAATATTAGGTAATTTTACGCTGTAATTTTAACCTGCTTTTGACCCAGCTCTCACAACATGTACCGCCTACCCCATGGTGTGAGTGATCTAATACTAGCTGACGTGTTCCCTCTTTAAAACAGAAGAGGCCAACCTCTATCCTCACCAGAGACAATAATAATATTATTCGCGAAAAGATAAAGGCATGTAATTTAAAGGTATGCATGAAAAGCAATATAATTATGGTGAATCTGTATTATTAGAAAATGCTTGCTAAGCACTAGTGTTGATGAGTACACTCGTATATTAAAACTCATGCGAATGATAATTATACCGACAACATGTCATGTTAATGCAAATTCTTTAGTGGCTAGTGGATGCTACCGGGTACGTTTTAAATGCTTGGCCATCCTCAGTTTTATAATTTAATATTTTACGAATACAAGAATACAAGTAGGGGTTATTGGTGGAAGTTTGAGGCAAGCATAAAAGGATGCAATTGACGTAGAGTGCCATCTTTGGCTTGATAATGCATAATGTGCATTGCTCCATTATATAAGTCATGTACTTCCCGTCGTCTATGATCACATATTATGCGCAAAAGATGAACAAAAACGTAGAATGTTTATGGGGTTAATAGGTGATTAGACCAAAGCATAATTAATTTTCTATTTATTTCATCAGACCAGTAGACAAATCAATTAATTGGTTGTTGGTTATTGTTATTTCTGTGCACGACGACATCATGTATGTATAATGTCTGGAATTCATGACACTTTGTTGTGTTCAATAAAACATAATGTTGTACTTAATTGGGTTATTCATTGGCAATCAGTTAGTCGTAGAGCAAATATTTTCTACTATTAGAGCAATTAATTTTGCATTTAATGGTTTGTAATGGATATGCTAATTAATGAACTAGTGTTTTGTAATGAATGAATGTTATGTAATTCACGGGATTTTTGAAATGTTTTACAGGTATAATGACTCAAATGATCTTAACCATTCCGCTCACACAACCTGGATCTCCTCAAATGAACGCCACAGCTCAAAACGCAGCGTCTCCAGCTATTGGTGCTGCAAGTGGACAGAATTCGTCCAGTCCCCATTCCAGAAGCGCCAGGAGTCAAGGTCGAAGCCATCATCATGGCCTTCCACAATGTAGCGCAAATTCACCCCCAATCGCATCCACTGTTCCTCCAAGTGCTAGTCCTGACTACTCAGGGCCTGGAGGAACAATGTCAGGCTCATTGTTAAATCTTTCACCTCATCTAGTCAGCCAATCTCTGGGTGCACACATTCCACTGGTATTAATTTCATTTTAAAATAGTATACATACGAAGTAGCTGATTTCCGTTTTAATTTCAATTTCATAAAAAAAACGTTCATTTATTGCTACAACAGGACAAGATGGGAATGGATCGTGTAGGTGGTATCAACGGAGTTAGGTCCTCTAGCATGAAGCGTGACAACACAGGTTCCGTGATCTCACCAAATCCGAATCTCCCCATGTCAGCCCTGTATCCTCCAAAAATGAGCCCATGTAGTGAAGGCGGTCATGACAGTGATAAATGCTCTGAAGGAGGTATGCATTGAAAATAAGCAAAACAATCAAACTTGCCCTGTTCATAAGCAAAAGTTGTGTAATTTTCTTCTAGTCTAACAAAAAAAATCTGTATATTTATTTTTAGGTGACTCTGATCAAATGGTTGACGGGATAAACCTAGATGAAATCAAGGAATTCGCTAAAGCATTCAAGCTTCGTAGGCTTTCGCTGGGACTTACTCAAACTCAAGTCGGGCAAGCACTATCTGTCACCGAGGGACCTGCTTACAGCCAAAGTGCAATTTGCAGGTAGACTTTGAGAATGAAAGAAATTCTAGCCTTTCACATTTCGCACAATGCCCCATTCTCCTTCTTTCTTTGCCTCTTGCCTTTGCTCTTGCTTTGCTTTCTTTTCTCGCAACTAACCACCGTTGTTACTTACTGCTTGTCTATTTGTAACACCCTTTCTCTTCGTTGCCATTCAGTGAGTTATCGCATACTTTTCTCTAACGCATTTGGCACAAACTATAAGTCAATTTAGAATGCACTCCAGACTCCAGCATATATGTCATTTGTGTCTAAATAAACTTTTACAAAATCCCTTTTACTTTTTTTAAAAACAGTTTTCGTACCTACTCATGAATTTTTGTCGTAAGGTTGTGTCCTTCTCATGTTGCGGTTAGCGGTACTCACTGAATGTTTCTTTTTGTTTGTTTTAAATAATGGAAGCATCAAGTAGTTAGGTTAGCTTTTTATTCATAAAAGCAAATCACTTCTTCATCATCAACAAAAATGCGGTTTTCAACTTAAAACTTGAAAGTTTTTAAACAATGTTTCATTATTATATTTTGTACAGTGCCCTGGCTTGGCAGCTGGCCCAGTCTCAGTCTCAGTTGTCTCAATCTAACCGTACATCCCTACCGCAGCCATCCATGTATGTCGTATTTACCTTTATTTCATATATTTGTTTCTTTCAAACTTTATAGTATTTATTCTTTTCCTCAGTCTTTTTACCTTGAATTTGAAAAAAAAAAAATTGCTGATTAGTTTACACTAGATATTTCCATTGAATATACTAGTGTGTAATTATAAATTACTTACTTTGTTCATTCATTCATTCATAAACATATAATTATCCATTGACTTAAAAGAAGGCTTTAACAACAGTATGTATGGATAGTTGACCTGACCTCTGCTAATAAAGCCAGAGCACTGTTTCATTCTTCTACAAAATGTATAGAAATATTGTGATCTGATTTCAAATTTTCGAATATTTTTAGTATTTAAAACTTAATTATTATTAACAAGCAATAGAAATATTTATACCTTCTCATAAAAGGACTGTGGAAATTCATGTAGTGTTGTATTTTTCTATTAAAAATGCAAAAGTGAACATTTTGTGCATTAAAAATGAAAATTTTTGTAAACATAGGTTTGAGAAACTGGATATCACGCCAAAGAGCGCACAGAAGATAAAGCCTGTACTGGAAAGATGGATGAAGGAGGCAGAGGATCGTTACAAAAATGGGCATCAAAATCTCAATGAATTTGTGGGTATGGAACCATCAAAGAAGAGGAAACGGAGAACCTCATTTACCCCTCAAGCTTTGGAAATACTGAATACACAATTTGAGAGGAATACTCACCCTTCCGGTAGGACACTCAGTTTATCATAGTTTAGAATTAGTTGTAAATATTCATAAAAACTTGCGATATATTCATGCTTGGTCTAATGTGGTTAATTTCAGGAGCCGAAATCACAACTCTCGCTCATCAACTCGGGTACGAACGCGAGGTCATTCGAATTTGGTTTTGTAACAAACGTCAGGCACTCAAAAACACTGTGCGAATGATGTCAAAAGGTTCATCACCTATATAATTTCCCAAAAATTCTAACATGAAGTCCTTCATGAATTTTCCATCTCCCTCATGAACGTAAAAATCTCAATAAACTATGATGTTTGGAATGTTATCACAAATATCCATTTATCTCATTATACAGGTATTTTTTAATTAACTAGATGATATGTAAGAAATCGTATTTAATTGTAACTGGCCCTATAATACAATTACGCTAACCGTTCTGTATTAATTAAGTTCTCAGATTTAAACAAGTCTCAGTTTTGTATATAAGATATGTAGGCATTTTGTCCTTTTGAAGCATTTAACTTTGTTGTATAGTCTAACATAGTTTTAAGTAACTAAACACTACATAATCGCATACCAAGGTGTCGTGTATGTAGCTTACTTTGCTAATGAATAGCTTTGATGGTGAATAAAATCATGTGAATATAATAGATTAATACTAGGCTATCCCATAAGAAAAATGATGTCACTCATGATTACAGTAAACAACTATGTTGAATGATTCCTTTCCTGATTTTTAGATTATAACATTATTAACTTTGTGCATATCGTTTTAACCCTAAGTGGTTTGTTGTCACATTGAGGACAAAAAGAAGAATTTCCCATGATGAATGAGTACTGCGAAATTGCAGTTTTCCTGGTAGTCCCAATCCTATGACAAAAACAAGCAAACGAAAAGCGTTACGCGTAGCGTTAAATTTAGAATTATATTAATTTATAAGGATTGCACAAGTGTAATGATTCACGGTAAACTTCGAGTACTAGCTATCACTTTCAAATTCTCACAACACACCACTGTTAATGTAGACCTTAATTGAGTGAATATTTTTGTAAAATCAATATGCAGTCTAACTCTGTAGATTAGATGAGCTTTGTTTTGCAACACGTACGATATCAACATTAGCAAACTATTAACTATGTAAATATACTAGCGTTACAATAGTGCGATCTTATTATTATTTGTAAGAAATAAGATTAAGAACTTTACTTCAGGCCAGACTAAAAATGTTAGTAATTTTTAGTTGATTTTGCACAATTAAGTGAGTATCACTTTACAAAATCTAAGGTATTCCCAGTCTAATGATAAGATATATACTTACAAATTTTACTTTCAACCCTGTGATGTGTTTCTCGGTAAACAAAAGATATTAAAAACACAAAAAACAAAGATCGAGACGTGTTTCCGTGTTTGGTAGCACTTATCGTAAGTCTATTACTTTATGGCTGTATTATAATTTCAGACACCAAATAAGTAAGCTTTAAATTTGTCTTTGACGGTTTATACTAAAAGATAAATTGTAACACAGTTTATTAATACGAGTAGAAATAATCAATAAACTATAAACATTACATTATCACGCCAAATATAACAGCAACTAAAATTTTCATTCTGATTATTGAACAAAACAGAAAACTTGAATGAGAAACAATCAATTTCCCACAATCCATCTTACCACTCCAGAAAGAGCTTTAAAAGTGAGAGTAAACGGTGATTTTAAAATTTCATACAGCACCATTCTTTTCCTAGTATGCTGTGATCTTTCAGTGATGAAATTTGCTTCTGCAGCGTTTGTGAATTTAATGATCAGTTCGTCGTCTTTCTGAATTAGAGACACAGGGGCAGCTTTCACATCTAAAACATAATCAGTAAGTATTAGCAAGAAATGGTTTGTCCATTGTAGATTGGCTCTGGTTTTAGAACTAAAAACAATACCTGACAAAAACATCATTTCTCTCAGCATTTCCACATCATAGTTGCGTTCTTTCCACTCATTCAGAGGAAAGTTCTTTACAGAGACTATAAAATACGATGTGCCTTGACTTTCATTTCTTTTAAGCACCATGCTCTACAAAATTATTGTAGAAGCAAGTTAGATAAACATCAAGACTCGAAAATGATTTGATAGAAATACTTTGTGTAGTTTCTTACAGTTGAAGTTGTATTCGCAATAGGGATAGGGATACGCATGCCATCTATGCCATTTTGCGGACGGTTTTCCTTTGGTTTACCTTCCATACGAGATAGAGAGGTTCTAGATGGTTGAGTTACTATTTGTTTAAATGTCTTTTCCTCACGGCTAATTATTTGGGAAGTAGAGCTACTACACGGAATGCAATGTTGCCTGTTAATTTTTGAGGTACTCGACGCACAGTTGAAATCATCCAGCCGTTTCCGTTTAGGTGGAAGCATGGAAATGCCAACTTTCGAACGTTTTGACACTATAATATGGTGACGACTTAGCTCGAATACTTCTGAAAACATAAATGAATTCACACAGCATTTACTCATTTTATAGTTGAGTATTCAACATTACATAGAGTTGAAATTCAAGAACTGTTTTATGTACCCTGTGAGAAGCATCTTTTCATAGGTGTCTCGTCATCCTTTCTCGAAAAATATTCGCGATTGAAGGAAGTGCTCGGTGTGCGAAGTGGTGTCCTCCTACATATCATCATGGGCAGTTTCTTTGCGTCGTTTCCAGGTACGTCATGTGGAGTCCGAGTGGGAGTACAGAAGATATTACAGGGCTTTCTTTCTGCACTTCCAGGAAGTACAGTTGCTGACGTGGACGTCGTCGGGACGGACTTGAATTCCATGGCCTAGAAACAATAAAACATGTGCATAAGATAATTACACCTAATGCAGCAATAAACGAATGTACTATTCTTTATATTTTGCTCGACTCTTGTATGCAAATTAAAACAGTCAAGCAATAATGTGGAATGGAAGTTGAGAGATGGATCTTCAAGCTGGCATTGTAAAATATCTGGTAACGGAAAAGAACAAAGCATCCGTATATAGCAAACCAATGCCATTTAGTTCTGCATAGTTCATCCCATTCTGTACCAGACAGAGACAAATGGATACATGACTTATCTTTGTTAGTCAAATTGGAAATCTTCTGATGTGGATTTTGCTAATATTTACACCAAAAATTCAAACGTAAGTAAGCAATGGAAATGTCTTTGAGCCTTGCTAAACATTTTCTGCGAAACATTTAAATTAAAAAGCTTATTACAAAACCACCTAAACTTTTACAATCTTCAACTACATTACATATATAATCTTCTGATAGGCTTCCATGCTTCATTATATCGCTGTCTCACTTCTCCCCAATCGACAGATCACTTTCTTCTTTCACAACTGCATTACATCTTTCCTCTCATTAAAATGCATATGCAAAAATCCAAGAAAAGCCATCCTAGAGCAGCTACGTCTCTCTACTTTTATAAACCCCAGTCATTTATATACCCAAAATAATACACATTACCTACTGCAGACTTAAACTTATAAAAATTTATGGAAAAGTACAACACAGAAATTATCAAGCCATTACTATAAACATGAATCATACTTTTTACGCTACGTTTTACCACTATATATACTCTCAAACCTATCATGTCATCATGCACACATAATACAGAGATTAAAAAC
Source organism: Willowsia nigromaculata (assembly GCA_034700605.1). NCBI lineage: Eukaryota > Metazoa > Arthropoda > Collembola > Entomobryomorpha > Entomobryidae > Willowsia > Willowsia nigromaculata. The sequence goes on from JAQIXX010006505.1 coordinate 9,176, forward strand.
TCTATTCTCCCATCTTCTTCCCTATCCCTATATTACATGCCCATTTCCATACAACTCAGCACACCAAACTCCACCAAGTTGGGTCACAAGAGGCCACCATATTGGCTCACAATTCACACAACTTGTTTTTCTCACTTCAAACCAAAAGCTGCTACTACGTAGTAGAAGCTACAAATCCACAGAAAACATACTCTCTATATACTCATCCGAAAGCATTTTCAATGATGAAAAGACAAAAAAAAACTAAGCGTTGATATATGAATGCGGTTGTAGTTTGTAGTGTAGAGAACACCTTACCTTCCTTTCTTTTCAACAAGAACAGAGAGAGCCCCCAACCAATTCAACTTGTAAGTTCAAGCACCACAAAAAAAGCACAAAATACAATGCACTTTTGATCGTTATTCCTCCTCTTCAACTACAAATTTTAATTTTTTATTTTAATACTCATTTAAACTGCATTTAACATGTAGTTTGTATATGAATTCGAACGCATTTTTATATTATTTTTTAAGATTCACAACCTGAATGAGACAAATCAGCAAACTTCAATTCAATCCCACAAGAGCGGAGATAACCACCAAACTGTGAAAGAACATCGAATTTGGAAATAATATTTAATTTTTAATTAAAAACTTTGCTTTCACTTGTTGGACTGGAATAGGTTAAGGGATACAGGAAGAGAGAAGATTGTCGCCTCCGTCGTCACCACATTTTAAACACAAAGTGATTAGTTAAAGGTAAGCTTCTATCATTTTAGTATTTACTATCGACTACCATTTATCAATAATTACCGTTCTAAAAAACACTAAACTTTCCTTTCTATGTAATAGTTTAGTTCAAAAAACCTAGAAAAGGCTAGACAAATAGGTAGACAAAAGACTATATTATAAACAATTGTTGTTTTGTTTATCAACAAAGAATGCCAAATGGAATCTCTGTGAACTCATCTGCTTTATTGGGTCGGTCAGTTAGGTCAGCTGAGCGGAGATTTGTGATGCATTTTTTTATTGACATTACGTGTGAGATGAATCATCGTGGTTCATTTCATGAGTCAAGCGCCTAGTACACCACACAGTACAGTGCACTAACAGCCGGTCAATCCTCCTCCTAAATAACATCAGCAGGTGCATTGGTTGGTGATTGATTGGTTTAATGCGTGGTCATAAAAGATGAACAAAACTTAATCTTGAAGCGTCATTTATTTAGTTAGATTCATTAGAATTGATAGTTTTGCATGTAGTTGCAACTTTTAAGCTGACTGACTGACTTGACTATAAAAAGAAACTAACATAAAAGTAGAATTATGCAACTTATCAATTATCATTATCGATTTCTCATGGTAGCTTAAAGTTTTGGGAAAATGACAGCAATCAGTTTGTGAAACAGTGATATATACATTGTACATAGGGTCTAAAATGGGCATTAGGTAGTTGAAAACCCAATCATAATCCTATTAATATACAAAAGTTGACAGTCAAATGCGGATGGTGGAAGGTAGGGCTGTCTGAGGTGAATGAGCATGTAAACTTTTACCAAAGCTGTGCTGTGCCGGTTCTTTAGTTTCTGAAAGGAGGAGGAAGTAAAGTCATTTAATGTCAATCAATTCTGTATGATGTATTCAATAATAATATTAGAATGATTTACTAATGATTGCCATTCTGTTTGTGTTTTTTATTGCAGGTGTGCTGAAAAAATGTGAATTGATGGGGTGAAAAGTTGTGATAAAAAAATTCCTGCGACATGGACGCTTTAAAACCCTTGTTGTTAGTGCTTTGTTTAAGACATTTCCTCGTTTTAGTGCATGGACGGTTAAACTTTGACTGTGAAACTGCTAATCCTGTCGTTGGGAGCCTCCATTCTAAGGAGTGGCTTTCCAGAAGATTCTTCATGGAACTATGAACCTGGATTCGTCAATTTTTGCCCTCACCCAAATCGATATATTGGTTCGTAATCTGAAATCAGAAAATTTGGAATCAGTGTGGTCTGACATATCAGAGATCATCCGGAAATACGGCTCGTTGGCGGAAAGGCGATTCTTGTACTCGTTGATCTCACTCGTAGTCCACAAACACCAGCAGCAAGACGATAAGCAGCCCAAGAAAACCGGTACTGAAAAAGAAGAGAGTGACTTTATCTCAACGGCAAGACAACTCCTTCATAAGAAGTACGAGGTCGATTTCACCCGTCCAATCGTCACCACTGCCCTATCCTCCGCCTTAGAAGCTTCAGAACAGCCTGCAGATTATTTTTTAAATCGCTTTAACACACTTCTTAATCTATCAACGGTTGAGTCGGTTATCTGTGCCATTGCTCTCCAGAGCCATGCAACTGTGCTGACACTGTACGTTGACGAGAAGGTTGCAAAATTGATACGGGAAATTTTATCACAGGAACTTCCTCAATCCGAGATTCAACAGATTTTGCTGCAGAACGTAAAGCAGCTTCATGTCATTTTACAATATTTGTATCAACATCCAGAAGGTCTGTCAATTGAAGAAAATAATAAATTCATCGAGCGTGTAAGAAGTGCATTTGCCCAGCAAGGATCGTGCCCCAAAATCTTGCAACCATTTCTGACAAAATACTCACCCCCTGGACCTCAGATTGTAGAAGAGATGGAGCCGGAAGTAGGTTCAAATAACGCCCAATCAGTAAACATGACGTTTGACCCGGGGGTCGTTGACTTTGTGCTAGAGCATGGCATAGGTATCTGTGCCACGGTGGAGGAATGTAGAGCTACTCTAATGACTGTAGGGACGAACAAAATCAATCCGGCCACAGTCGCTAGAATCATAAATGGTATGCTCAAAGCACAAGATGTCCTTAATCTTCAAAACCAAAGCTCGCAGCACCAAAATATTTGGGGAGATACGCCCCCTTTATCGTCGTCCTCGAGCAAGGACAAGGCCGGTGGGGAGTCAGGTGGGGGTGCCATGTGGAATG
>JAQIXX010006506.1:0-12117 GCA_034700605.1 Willowsia nigromaculata
CTAGTCATAGTAGAGTAAGATTATACTCCCAGAAAAATTTCGTGTACAAGGTGGATCAAAACCGAAAAATGTTGCTCTATGTAAATTTACCAGTTTGAAAACTTTTAGTAGTTAAACCTTTATTTGGTATCAGGCATGTTTGATTTTTCACTTGAAAAGCATGAAGAGACCGGAATCGTCGACCCATCATGTAATCGTATTTGACTTGCATTTAACGTTTTCATTTTATCCAGTGCGTTTGATTTGGAACAATGTTTAAAAAATTCGGTTTGGTTGGTATAAGCTAATAATTTATAATAACTATACATAAGAGTAAAATACATCCACTTTGCATGACTGAGAGCATAAATAATGCTATCAGCAACCCGACACCAACCAGTAATACATGTCCACAGTCCACAATAATCAACGTAATAAATAATGAAGTTGTTGTACGCGTAGTAGATTTGATCAAGCCGACTCATCTGGTTAAGTTTGAAGCGGAAGTGTTGCCATCCATCCGTTTATACTATCGGATCAGATAAATCGTTGTGAGCATTGTAAGTGTACAGTGGCGAAGAAAAAACCGGAATAATGGAAGTCAGAAAATGAAACTAGAAGGATGTTTTGCTAATGGACTCAAGATGCGTGAACTTGGATTACATTTTTATAGTACCAAATTGTGGTTTTGTAAGGGAAAGTTTGAGTAAGACATTGATGCCTGTACATACAACAAATAAACATGGATGTCATAGTTAGTGCCGCCTCCAATGATTTCCCAAATACATATTTAATAGACATTCCCCAACACTTTCTTGGTCATAAATACTTAAAAACACGCATACGCAGAAATTAGAAGGCAAAAACATGTTTTGTCAACTCAAACTCCAAGAAAAATGATCATTTCCTGGAATCAATGTGTTGACTAACTTCAAGGAGAAGAACTCATGAAATTAAATGATATATAAACACATTATCCCCATCATTTTATTGCATTTATTATATCAGGGTGGTTTGAAATTTTATTGTTCTGAATTTGAAATGAGCATTTTTCTCAGAAATATACGACTACTTGTTTCCCTCGAGTTCCCACTTTAATGTAAAAAGTACTATCGCTAAAATAGGAAGCACATTACAACATTTTTATTCAAAAGTATTAAAAAATTAAGTCATCGGTGTGGTTAAAGAGTGTACACTAGGCTCAAATACATTTTGTGTTACTTTATTACGGATTGGCATTATGCATGTCTCTATGTCTCTATTTAACATTCTTCCTGTATATCATCATAGCAAATACTATCCGTTCCTGCTTAAAACATTATAAAACACTCAACACTATCGTTTTGAAGACGCTTATACTCATGGTTGTTATTCTTTCTTGTAATGAAATGGAATCTCTAGTTCTAGTTAAAGGTCACTGAGTTTGGTTTCTAAACAATTCTTAGGAAGGCAAGTATGCAGGAGAAGGATTATGGTTCTTTTAGAGCTTGAATAATATAGCTAGATATTTCATCCCAAAAGAAAAGAGCATTTGCAAAATAAGTAATTAATGGAATGATTTATATCCGTTGAAAATATGACGAATATAAAATATGAAGATACAGAATAAAAGCGAGAGAGGAGAGGATAATGGTAATAATATTTTTATGTTTACATCTTGTAGCCAGCAAAGAGTTGTGGGAGTAGAAAAAGTGAGGATGAGCTTTATATTCGTCTCTGTGTGATGAAATGAAGACGTTTTCACAAATGATATGCTTGCTTTTAAAATATATATTTCGCCAGTCTTTCCACTTATAAGAACTGGAATTGTTATCATTATCAAGATGGCAATAAAAGTGAAGAGTACATGACAAGACACTCAAATAAATGAAATGCAAGAGGCAAAGTTGTAGGTGGAGTTGAAAAAAAAAAGTTGTTGCTGGTATGGTATATTTCCTACACATGTAGTAATATTCAGAATACTATATTTCATTCATTAGCAGAATACGAGGAGGTTTTTAGAAATTGTGTACAATTTATTCAAGGTACCAAGATAAGATGGATGCTTTTGTATTGACTTTAGTTGAAATTATATGGTCAAACATAGTTCCTCCAGTATTTATTACTTTCGCACATGATCTCTTGGATATTTTTCACAGCTCTCGTAATATACTAAAACGCTTAGTTTTGCTATTTTGTATTTTAATCATGATCTAGGTTGTGTAGGTTTTTATAGTTTATATATATGAATCAAATGATACGTCCACATAAAAATATTATACAAAAGTTTACAAAAAACCTACAGCTCTTTGTATTTTAACGTATTGAGTTTACTCCGCGGTAGCACAATTCCAATTTAGAAAAGTCAAAAAAGATTCTGCATTCCGAAAGCAGTCATTCTTTTAAATGGCCATATTTTTCTTTTGTAGTGTAGCCACTGATATTATATAACTTGTTAGGAAAACGCAGTTCTGAAAGGATAAAGAGTTTGATTGATGGGATTCACCTTTAGTCAGATAAAAATTTATTTACTTTTTACGTTTTACTCAAGTGAAACATAATTCTTGTACCAAAAACAGACAATATAGGTGGAATTGCTTTAACTATTCTTTGGAATCTCTAATAAGGCGTTTTACGGTGATAGTGGCAGACAGGTTTGTTTTGACTTTGTAACAAACTGACAGTTTTAATTAAGAGTTTTTTACATAATTAATATGTCGAAACCTTGCTTAAAAAGTTTAACTTAATACTCGCTTGATGTTTAATATTTAGACAAAGCATTTCGCTTAACTGTCTCAAAATATCTGTTTAAAATATTTTATATTACGATTTGTCAAGATTATATTTCTTCCTATTAATGAATTTACTAGATATTTATTATAGCTTTGTTTGGGATTTTGTTGGACTGTCTTTTAAACTTTAAATATTACATTAACCAAAGGCAATCTATTTAAACCATGTGCCTACATTAAACGAATGATCATGCTTGCTCAAACATAGAAAGTGTGGTTATACCGAGAAAATTGTAGCAAAACTAAATGTGCTCACAATCATAAGTCATAAATAACTGATCAAATTTTTTTTTCTTGGTAAGGATTTCCTAGAGCTGTGTTCATTCATCAGTTGATTTTCATCAAAATTAAAAATTCTTTCAGTGATGCTCTAGTCTGGATATTTAACATCATTATTTTCGTTTAGGAAATACGCAAGTGGAAAATTTGCTTAAGTAATTGAATATATGGTTTAAATGTGTCACGCTGAGCTTTCTTTAAATGTGGCTTAAGTGTTTTTTTAATTAAACAATTATTACTTTTGCAAATCTACACATGAGGTCATGAGGTATTGTACAAGACTGGTAAGGAGCAGACTGCTTGTCGGCAGGATGGAAAACGCTCAACACGATAACGTTTGTATTCATTGAAAGTTCATGTCCATAACGTGTGGAAATTATTAAGGTTGAATTGAATAAAGCAACAAGTATTAATTGCTGATGTCTCAGGTTCCCAGTAATCTTGCACTACAGTAATTCTTTTTTCAGAAGCGATGCTTTATATTGCATGTGCAAGAGATTTTTTCAATGAAGTTTGTATTATATTTCTCTTGTCTCTGATGAGTCTCTCTGTTCTAAACTAATAATTGTGTATACAATCTGGGGAAATCATGATTAGGATAAATACAAACGTACGAAAGCATACCTGCCCACAATATTTAAGACATATTATACCCATTAAACTCAAGTATGCTGTGCAAAAACACTTATCATTTTTAAAGAATGATAAGAAAAAGGGTTATAATTTGATGATATGTAATTATGACTTTCCATCGGCCTCCTCTTTCATTTTAGTTTCTTAAGTTTCATAAAACGTAACCACGATTGTTTTTATGCGGTTCGTTAACTATTAATTTCATCAACACTACGCGTACCATACCGTCATGAATGGTGTTGGCTAAATGACTCAACTTAGAGTTCATTCAGGTTTAGCTTATTAAATTAAAGTGGCAATTAGCACACAATGCTCTTTAAATTTTCTCTGGAATGGAATAGGATACGTGTTCGTGGGAAGTTTTAGTTTAGACGTCTGGTAGTTACACCATCATGTATGCAGTCGTTAAGATGGTAAGACGAACCGATCATTACAATATCATAACTTGATTTAATATTTTTTCCATCTTTTGAACACTCTACTGGTTTTACGTTCAGCATCCTATTCACAAGACAATAAAACTTGGTTTATTTTAATTCATAAAAAGAAAAAAAATGTAGCAGGCTGTCACTTTTAAACGCACTTCACGTTGATGTACTAAAAGAAAAATCATGATAATTAAAGTGTGTGGTAGATTTATAAGCAAGATCATGTACTCCAAGTAATCAAATCAGATCCCATTTTCCCAACAACATTTCGGTTCTGCTCTTGAATCACGAATCATTAGATGAATTGAATTGACTGCATTTGCTCTATCGGTTAAAAACAATGTCGAATGAAAATAACCTTATTAGAAACGAGCTGTCAGAATGACGATGACTCAGTTTAGAAGACAAATAATTTGTTGCGCTTTGCAATAGATCATTAGTCGTTTCAAGTTTGGATGCAATTATCAGTTAATTTCCTTAAAGGCTTGATTCCTTCTTTTTTTATAAAATAAATGACAGATTTAGACCCAAAATCTTTGAACTTTTCCTGACATGAAAGGCAATGGATATTATAAATGATATATTATGTGTCTTTAAATAATGAAATGTTAGTTGGACGTGTGTAGTTCATAGTTGGTAGTAGTCACGTCATTAAGTGTGAATAGTAATGGTTGGTAATAGGCTGAGTGAAATTATTTGGAAAACAATGGCCGTATAATGTAACATTTCGGTAGACTTTCAACTCAACTTGAGCCAGCTTTTCGAGAAGTTTTAGGAAACTTTGTTGAGGTACCCGTTGTCCGCGTGCCACAACCAGTGCAGTGACTTACTCTAGTCTGCTCTCAAAGTCATGAGAACATATCACCATATAACTTTTTATTGTATTATGTTGGATGTGCAATATGATGCTTCCGACTTTTTTTTGGAGTTTTTTCTTCCATACATTGCATTCTTTGGAGATTACATATGAGCCATTCCTTTTGTGGGTGGTAGAATTTTGCCCACCATAAGCGTAATTCTAAACAGAATGACATATAATGGATTGGAGCTCAGCCACATCTGTGTCCGAATGTGTTAATTTTTTGCGGAAGACAAGAATGTCTGGAATAATATGTAATAAGTACTACCACTCCCATAATAGTAGCAAACTATTAGACATTTTTCCACACTTTTAGTACCAAGTGACGCCTTTTACTCTTTGCAACTGCTGCACGAACAGAATGGCAGTAAAGTAAGGGGAATCGAGTGACTCTGGTCACAAATGAAACAACAATCTGCAAAAACTGTGGTTATTTTTTGTCCACAATGTTCCGTGAAAAAATGTAGCTATACATACTAATGTACATCCATTATACGGTCTCATTCAGAAGCCCAATACAATGCGTTAGAAAGCCTAAACTATTTTTTAACTTAAAAGTTTTCCCTTCATCTTCGATTTTGTCTTTTTTATGGCATTCTTGTTGCTTATTTGATATGCTTTGCTGATATGGCTTGCTTGTTATCGAAATAGTCAAGTAAAAAAGTAACGAAAAGCAGCATCAGTCTGTCTTCGTTCCCCACCTCAACGACAAGAAGTTGACGTAGCTTGACGTGACGGAATTCAGAAATGTAGCTAGTTAGTGTGGTGTTGTGTTTGCTGCTGTTGCTCCGCTGCCAAAAACTCATCATTGACTACACAGGAATTATATAGAGAGAGATATACATTAGTTACTACAAGTTATAATATAATGGAACGTAAATTTTGTGTACAATGTAGCCATTTGTAGATCTAATGCTACATATTTTACAATGCATTGATATAGATATATATGTATATTTTGCTTACTATTAATGTGTATCTTGTGTATTCAAGTTATATGGTCGTTTTGTTGCGGATCTTGTATTTTTTCTTTTGATTATGTTTGTTTTTCATGATGCTGAATTGGAAGCTTCTTATCACTGCACAAAAATATGCTGTTGTTCATAATATTCTCTTTTCTTTTCATCTCTCTCACTTGTCCTCTCTTCTTGTGTGGGATTCCTTGTACTTTGCGAAGAACATGGCAAGATGACGATAATGTTATTGTTGTTGATGATGACGATGATGTATTTTTGAATACGGTAGATGTAGATTGTACACTTACTTGTTATTTTTGTGACTGACTAGAAGCTATGTATTTCACTCGGCGATGATATACATGGGACTGTAAAATACCAGCTTTTTGATCGTTTCACTGATATGAATAAATCACATAAAATGAAGCGAGCATCGCATTGTCAGTGTTTTTGTTTTAATACATGAGTGCATGCAAGTTTGACTTTTTCTATTTACTTTCTTTTCAAAAGCCTGCTTGCTCTTGCTACTGCTAATTTTCATTTTTGGCCTCATGTGTACATCACTGTTTAGTTTAGAGACGTTACTTTAGTGTTAATGTTACGCATCAACATCAGAATAAACAGTTGAAAAATAAAATTAAATAAACAAAGAAGTCGGTATACTGTACGTAGTACGTCCCTATGGGCTATGAATGAATGAAATTCAACACCCTTTCATTGCATTCACAAATACGTATAGTCTTGCTTAAAACTGGCTGTCCATTAATTCACCACCTCTAAACTAAGTCCTCATCCCATGTTCAATTTAATTTTTCAGCATGTTTTGCTAGACTTTGAAGAGATAATGCTACATTATTCTTACAGCACATATTCCAAATTCCCAGTATACCCCAGGTCTTGAAACTTTTTTGTTTTTGAAAACATAATAGATAGTTCCAGTTCTAATCGATGTATATGTATATATGCGAATGCGCGTAGCTTATAACTGGCAGCTAAATAAGAATGTAGTATTTATTTAGTATTTGTAGTAGTATTTTGTGTGCTTTGCAACTATAATAATCAGGCATACAGTAAACACAGTATTAGCTTGACATGATTATGTATATATGTCCCATTATTTTTTTGTCGCGTATCATTAATCTATTGTTATATATGTATTTATTTATTGTCCTTGAGCTAACCATGCGTAAAAGTAAAATAAAATTAGGAGTAATGAGTAACATTATAAAGCTTCTTGATGCGGAAAACAAGGATTTATTCCACTTCCTTTCACTTGTAGCGCAGCAGTTACCGCCGCATGTGTATTGTGTACGTATGTAAGGAGAAGATGCATTTGGAAAGAAAATGAATTCAAGAAAGCATGCCATCTAGGAAGGAAGAAGTTTCTCAATGCTAAATACATATTGTTGCATTCGTCATTTTTTATTGAATGAGTAGATTTATGCATACCTATACGCATATATATGAGATTTTTACTTTTGCACAAGTTCCTCCACTCTTACTTCTCATTCATAAACCTATAATTCTTTTAGTGTCAAAGTCGACAACACATACATTGTGCGGGTGGGACCCTAAATGGAGCAACTCTTTTAAGCATACTAACTTTTAAGAGATGAGTTCTGATTTACTTACTGCATACATGTATACATTGGGAAACAACAGAGGGGAAAGTCTTTTACGTCATTCTGCTGCATCGCATAATATTGTATGCGGATACATTCTTTTTCACTTGAAAGGTTATGTATAGAAAAGCGGTTTCTTTTTCTCCAAGATTTGCCACTGGCTTTACATGTAATTCTGTATACACAGACGAAATTCTTATGTCCAAATAGAATTTTGGTTCATGCTGTATTTTTAGCAAGTTAGACTCATATAAAAGGCTACCAGTCTTTTTAACAGTAATACCCAAAGTGAATTTGGGATTTGAGCGAAAAGTTTATGATAAAATGATTACGTAAAAGTAAACTATTACGTGCCTTGATGTTGTGTTGGTTGTTGGTGTTGTGCTATTTCCAACATCACATTGGTACTGTTGTTGCACTGACAAAATAGAACATAAGTTAACTCTACTCTCATCATTGTTGCCGTCATTCAGTAATAAAAGAACATGTAGAGCTTATAGTATTCCTGTATTCTCTCATAAATTTTACTGGTGTGCCAATAATATATTTCTGGATACCTACTTATAAGCTGGTGAAAAGTGAAAGATTACAAAAGAAAAATGTGACAACCACTGTTACAATCATCAACAATTTTGAATTTGAGAAAATTGTCCTAAGTTGTACCGCATGTTGGTAACTTCACTTGACTTGAATGATGTTGTAAAATAAAAAGATGAAGCAATGTCGGAAAAGTTTGGTTGCATGTGTATAGGTAGGTACACATATTTGTTTTTGAAACACTTGCAATATTTTCCACCTCTGAGACTAGATCGATTTCTAACAATCAAAGAAATATAGCACGTTTCACAACGAATGAGCTGTCCTCGATTTTATGCATTCATCTCCACTCCACTTTCATTTATGATGAATTCGTAACGCTTTCATAAGAACTTTAAAATGCACACACACGAGCTTGAACATGTGAACATATACGGCTTGTTAAGGTTACGTGCTATCATGTAACCACACGTTGTACAAAGAGATGAAAAATGCGACGTTTGTTAACCATCATTTGGAGAAAAAATGCAATGACATGACGGGAATGAAAGAGAAAACCAGGGTTTCTACTTTTTCCCTGGAATAAATTAATTGATTCATCTATAAGAACACTTCCCGTGAGCTGTGGGATTTTCTCAATACCAAAGTGGAAGTAGCATTTATTCGTGAACCTCGAACACAAACGATGTATGTCATAAATCCACAGTAGAAACTGATCCCTAGCATGATTTTTAAAAAGAGGAGGAAGAAAGTAGAATGTTTTATGGGCCAAGGTCGATCAAGCTTATGCAAGGATGAGGATGAATCATGCACGGAATGAAATGACAATGAGTTGGTGATTACTATTTATCCCTGCTCATAACATCATGACGCTTGTACAGAAAAATAAATCTTCCACTGTATATTCCAATCAATGTCATTGAAATTCTTTCCCTGTGATCTTCACCAGTAGTGGTTGATAAAAATCATCAGAAAACAAACTTGCAGTGAATTTAGCTTCAAGCTTAATTGATGTTACCTAATATGTTGAACGAAATGAAATTAGATGCTTCCATTATAGCATTTATATACTTGTTGACACTATTGGCAATCATGCAAAGGATTATATTGATAAATTGGTAGTAATTGAAAAGGTGGTAATGTCAGGATGTATATAGATTAAGATTAAGGCTACTTGCTTGTGAAAGTAACCTTACCACATTGTCTTGTATACATGGCAAGAGTTTCGAGTGACGCCATGCTGACATTAGTTGATCACATGTATCTATACTGAAGCAAGTGGTAGAAAGGGGAAAATATTTTACTACCACCTCACACGCTCTATACAGCAAGGTTTATCTATTAGATTAATATTATTATATGCATTTTAATCTCCATCTTCGCCTCTTCTGAAGTATCATCATAGTAAACACGAGGGTTTTTCGTTTTCCTCTGCGTACGCGATAGGTATAAACACTTTGCACACACAGCGTCAAAGTCGCTTCTACGACACACGCTTCTCAACGTCGTAACCTTATTCGTTATCGTGACTCTCTTTACTACCGCGAGTACTATTACGTTTCGATACTACTCCAAAATACTATAGCTGCTTGTTTTTCTTTTGCAAGGAGGAAAATGGACTCGCTGAAATTCCGACCCGAATCAATCCGGCTGTAGTATGTTAGTCCCTCCTCACCGCCTCCTCCTTCTCGCGCTTCTTCTTTTCTCTCTTTCGATCTTGTACTTGTGAAACCGCTACCTCTATTATGTTCATGTTTTAAAGACACACACGCGCGTGTAAGCAATTTTTAGTAGAAAACTGCTGTAAAAAGCTACTGCGTAGTATTTTCTCCCGTACCAAATCCCAAAAATGCTGCAGTACACAAAGCCTCTGTATTTTATGTGTAGCTGGGTACATATATGCACAATTTCATATATCTTTTGTTAAAGTGTGTAGCCAGCTTGCAAGGTTTTTGTAAGTGCAGTACACCAAGTATTTACACAAGAAGCGAAAGGAAAGGGGATGGAGAATAATGAACGCATTCGCAATGCTCCATCATTGATCCACCCCATGAGAGAGATGAATGAACGTAGTATAAGTTGTAGTAGTAGTAGTTAAGTCAAAGTTGTAGTAGTAAAAGTGTAAAGAGTAAGTAGTAGGACCGCTTTATGTTACCATCTAGTTCGGAATGCTTGGTGTGTTGGTTGGTTTGCTCCTATTGTGTTTGTGAGGATGGTGTTGATGTTAGAGATTTGGACTCGTTGATATTGGACTTAAATATGGTACAATATTACACTGTAAACAAGAATAATATGCGAGCTTATACAAAAAAAATTATGAATCCTCTTTTATTTTAGGAGGCTTTAGGTTTCTTATGGCTTAAAAGAAAGAAAAAATATCTTTCTTCAAAATAAAATTGTAAATAAAAGGGGATTTACAATTGATATTATTAATGAGCATGTTTTGAAGATGCTTTTCCTTTGTTTCCCTACATCAACGTTCTTTTTGTAAATACTGGTATAATATTTTAGAAATCCTTTGGTTTGGCAAGACCGGGGATAAGTTTAGTACTTTCTAGTGCAGGTTTTTGTTTTTGATTCCCTGAAAAGTTACAAAATACATTTCTTTAAAACCAAGTTATGAATCTTCACATGAGATGTAAAAACCAAGATACCTATGTAGAATGTTTGTATCAATACATATATTATCTCAGCATTACATGACTCCATCATCGGTACCATTCATGGTAATTATTATTGTTCGTGTCAGTGTCTAATACGAATGTCGGGTTGTCCAGTTTCAAAAGATGGTTTTCTCTTCTCACAGAAAGAGATCATATACCGGAGATAATAGTGCTTAGTGTGACATCTTGGTGTAAGAAATCTTAATATTCTATAAAAACTATTGGTACTCCTAACTCCAGGCGTAATATCCCATATATACACCAATTACTATGCATGTACTTGCTTATTGAATAAAATAGCCATTTTACCTTCATAAAATAGAAAACGATGTTACGTATGCTATTCAAAGCGGCAATAGAACACCGCACTGGCAGCTGCTTCTTGTTAGAATTATTCTTGTTTAGGGCCGCAGGAGTACAAAAAAAGCTCCATAAAGGGATTATTGTTGTTTAGCGCAATTGAATCGGGTATACAACAACGAATTTTCATACATTCTTCGCAGACAAAATTGAAGATGTGTAGGTATGTACATACATAAAAGATGCTATGGGTATAACATTTGGTACAACAAGCTGGGAAGAATATATGACATAATATAACATATATGATCTGATAGGCTTAAAAACACATCTCTATATATTTGAATTTGTACCTAAAAGTGTTATGTTGAAAACGGAAAACCAAAGAGTTGAGCGAGAGTACCAAAGTTATGTTATTGTAAATGTCCTTTTTGGTGAAGCGAATATGCAGTTCTCCGTAACTTACTCAAGCATATGGCATTTTCATTAATCTGTAGTGAGGAACATACAAAACTGTGTGAGCGTAGATGCACGGTGTGCGTGTACTTTACCTTTTCAATCCTCATCTGGAAAGTTAGAGGAAAAAGCGAGACATGTTAAGAAACCAGTATAATGATACTTTGTGTGACATGGAAAAATTCAACAGCTTTTTATTATTTCGTTTCATTTGAAAGATATGTTTCATCGTCAATTAAATTAAAAGCATGTCTGATGTTACGAATTTCGATATTTTTCTCGACGAAATTACGTAGATGTTCGATTTAGGATAAGGATTGTTTGTTAAGATCTGAATCCAAGAAAGATGCTCAATCGTAATGATTATCATTCTCCAGTTGTTCGTCTGAACTCAAATGCCGATATTGACTAGAAAAGTGAGGTGACTTCATGAATTGCTTTGCTGCTGTTGAGATCTCTTGCTGTCATGTGATATGTAAGTTTAGGTAGGTAGGTAGGTAAATACGTGCACCATCTCCTTCTTGGCCATGATGAATGCAGTATTACATACAATATACGACTACCTACGCAGTAATTTTTGGACAAAAGTCCTTGTTTTGAGGTGTAAGTTCGTCATGAGAGAACAACTACTGCA
>JAQIXX010006507.1:0-12111 GCA_034700605.1 Willowsia nigromaculata
GTCAGAAAGCAATTTGAAGGGTATTTTTGGCTAAAAATGCATTTTTATTAACACATTTAAAACACGTGTTTTTCAACTGTGTTCGTTTTGTGTTTCAATGAACACGGTTAAAACCGTTTCGTGTTCAGTACCATTTGTGTTGTGCTTCACACAACACGATGTGCCAAAAACACGTTTTTCATTCGTGTACACGCGTTTCGTGTACACGTTTCCAGTACTAGTAGAAGCCTATATTTCAAAAATTGTACCTCTCCCTTTTTGAATATACTCCATTAAAGTTGTTTATCTTCTATGCTTATTTTGCATGGAATACCCGTAAACAGTTCCACCAAGAAGAATGTGTACAACTTAGATTGTTATTGATTTCATACAAGGGGTCTTCAATTACGTATTTGCTCAGTACATGGCCCACAAACCATAAACTCCAAGTCCTTGCGGATTGACTAGGGCGATCGTCACACTATCCAATTGTTAAAAACACAACATAACATTTAAAAACAGTTTAACAGGTAAAAATTGCTTGGCAGTAAAAATTTGGATGTCACTTTTAGTGGTGAAGAATTCAAAAGTGTGTCAGATAACGATTTTTGTATTCTCAGCTATATCAATATTTTGAAATTTGGAACTACGAAATTTTACGAGAAAAGGATTGTGAGATTGTTACGAGAATTGGTCCTTTATGCGAAATCGGCTTTACGTGAACGCACTCGTTATGAGAGTTTACCGTTATGAAAGTTAACATTATCAGGATTGTATTTATGAGAATTCGTTTTATGTAAACTTTCCTCAGACCAAAACATTTCCAGCAAGTCCTTTGTCAAATGGGCCAACGTATAATTAGAGATGGGTTAAATTACGCAGGTTGAATACCAATTGTAATGAAACGAGAACTCGGAAACGAAAGTCTCTTATGTTTTCTAGAAATTTCATAAAATATCACACAGAATTCTCAGCTTGCATATAACCATTACGGTATAAGTACCACATTATTACGTAGATTCAGCAAGTTTTGTATTCCTCCCAGGCTATTTAATTATGAAGATATTATTGGGAATTTTCCTTACAACTTCACTTCTCGGAGTAAGATCCTCGTTGTTGGCCGAGAGATATATCGGGGACCCTGAAATTTTAGAATTCAAAAAATACTGGCCGTTGATAAATCAATTTCTTGATTGCACTGTCCACTTCTCCAGAAGTCCAGAATCATGGCTGAGTTTGTTTCTAAGTGCTTTGAACCTCTGTCATCAGCAATCCAGCTTTCACCATTGTGTCAGCATTCATACAGTGTCTCCAGCTAATACCACCGTAAACACAAAATTTGACCTTGATGAAAGTTTTTATTGGAATGCCAGCAACTACAGGGACATTACACCCCTTTACAATCTTGTATTCGCTCCCATTAAATACAGTGATCATTGCATTTTGGAACTTCCTCAACTACGTCGAACGTATCTAGAGTTCTATCAAGCAGAGAGATTCCAATGCCAGCAAATTAATTCGTGGAAACCACAGTGCCGAAGGATTCACG
The DNA here is from genome assembly GCA_034700605.1 of Willowsia nigromaculata. Taxonomy (NCBI): domain Eukaryota; kingdom Metazoa; phylum Arthropoda; class Collembola; order Entomobryomorpha; family Entomobryidae; genus Willowsia; species Willowsia nigromaculata. The sequence goes on from JAQIXX010006507.1 coordinate 1,529, forward strand.
TGCCAGACTATGTCATCGTTCCAGTCACAAAACGAATGCTCCAAACACAAATAAATCAATTCTTTCATTTCTATTACCAAAATGAGACGGCACAACACAGAATAACCCGAATATTTTTTCTCTTCAGTCACAAATTTCACATTGTCGGGATGTGTCTAAAATGTTTTCTCTCGGAATTAATTTACGATGAAAATATTCACTGGAAGGAAGTGAAATCTCATCAAATGATGTTACCACGCAAAGATCTTATGGCTCTGCTTGACTACATGAAACCATCTCGAGGAATATCACACTCAGATAGGTGCCCATATCAAAAACCTTTGCTCGTTGGGACCTTTTTATCATTACGCAATTGCATTTGGGAAACTTTCGTTACCCGACATAACCTAACAATATCACGTGAAAATGTTATACGACGTTCATCGTCTTTTACACCTCAACCTCATGTATATGCTAAGTATATTTTTTCACAGGGGGCCGAGTTTCATGGCCACCGGTACACCTTATTTTTCAAGCGGCTTATCCGAAGTGCTTCAATGAAGACTTACTTTTCGCTGCTGTCCCCATTTGACTGGAAGGCATGGCTGCTCGTGGCAACGAGTCTCCTGTATTTGGGCTTCATACTTAAGCTCACGAAACACTCCGTTAATCCGTATTTTTGGATGTTTGGAACCCTTCTCGAACAGTGCGATGATAAAAGGAAGCGAGTAAACCGGAAAAATTGGTATCTTGTTGCAATTTGGTTGTTCGTAGTGATACTGGTTCGTATGTCATACACGTCGACAATGTTCACTTACATGGCGAAAGAGCCAGGACCCGGGTACTCCCCGGAATCACTGCGTGATCTGCTTGAGCTAACTGACATTAATTTGCATGTTTCGGAATTAGACTGGCTGATTCTAGAAAATCTAAAGTCTTTCCTAAAGGATGAAAGCTCTTCATATAGTGAATTGGTATTTAAAGTTTTAAAAAGAGTTGTTGTTACCTCGTCTCCGTATACATGGCAATTCGTCAGCTTGTCAATGCTAGGAGAAGTATCAACAAGCACGGGTTGCGGGTATGATGGGTTTAAGCTTCCTAAAATTTTGTCAGAAAACGAAGGACGATTCAAAGATGAGGCAAACACATATCCCTGTCAAAACTTTTATAAATTTGGGATCCTTTATTCTAATATTAACCACTACGGCGCCACGTTAGCAAAGATGAATATAAATTTAATGAATGCATATCACATTTTAGAAAACAATGACCAACATTTTGCACCCAGACTATTCACATGGACTGCATATTCCAGAGAAACGTATCTCTGCTATTTTCAGAAGTTCTTGAGTTCCATCGTTGAGTCGGGTGTTTATACTTTGCAATCTTTATACATTACAAATAAGATTATCAAAGATGAAATCGCGTTTAAAACCCACCCACTTAAAGACAGCCTATTTCGAAAATCTTTTAAACAGTGGAGCTCGTTAAGATGCTTTCAACGTTATAAAGAAGTGTGCTCATCTAAGTACCTGCTTAGCAATCCGACAGAATATATAGAAAACAGAGTGCGAAATAATGATTTGTTTAGTTTGTGGCTGCTGTTTTCTATTCTTAAGTTGTTTGCCATTTGTACCTTCATACTGAGTTTACTATGGAAAAGAGAAAATTTGAATAATTGAGCACATAGTGTCATTCTAAAGTGTACGCAACTTCTGACGCTTTCCAGGGATTCATGCACATAATATCATGACTGCACTTCGCAATGGTAAAACATTAACAACAAAACATTTTAATAATGCAATCGATCAGCCTACATGTTTGTTAAGGAAAACATTCAGGTCGTAAAGCAGTAGCATTTTACTAATCATAATACTTATCGCGAATAATGTATATGAATTCTAATTTAATATATCATAAAGTTTTCCTAATTCATAATCGAGTAAACACCAGTTTTGCTACTCATGTATAATGAGCGGTGATTCGAACACAACGATAGACATGTGCTGTTATGAATTATTAATTTCGAAATAAGTTGAAAAAATTCCCTTATGCCTTAATTGTGGTTACTATGTACAAGAGGGTAAAACAATATTAATAAACAAATTATAGCATACCGTAATTATAGCATTTCAATTGCTAAACGCAAATTGAACATTTAATTGGAGACATCGTTAATAAAATCACAAATTTATGGTTCAAAGGCATTTTTAATTAATTTTATAAAAATATAAACCAGAAAAATGGGGCTTGAAAATTTAGAAATTTTAGGGCTTTGCAAATGATAATTTCTACACATGCTCAATACGCATTACTTTTGTTACATGTTCAATTATAATTCATAATTTGAGGTGAGTTCCGATACAAGAGGAAAATTATCGTATTGAAATGGAGAAAAAGTGATATATGTTTTTTGGTATTACTGTGGTTTTTTACGCTTTAAAGCCACTCTATGCTATACACGAGAGCTATAAAAACATTTAACTCTTAATATATTTTTCCCTTGCACAAGAGACATGTCAACATTACAGTTTTTCTACTATAATATACCACATTATTATTAGCATCAGAAAAGGAAAAACTTACACATGGGCAGCTTTCTAATTTTCATTTACAACAAAATATAGCTTTCATAAGCATACTGCAGCAAAGAACACTACACATACATTTTTAAATCTCAAAGACAGCTCCAGGTATAACAAAAACTCATAAAAATACAACTATGAATATTTAAATGTTAAGGTAATAATAGATAAATGGCAGGTAATTTTTTACCCTGAAAAATGCGGACTTTTCCCAGCGTTTTCAATTTTCTCTCCAAATCATGAGATCATGTACAGATTTCTGCGCGCGCGCAAAATCATGCGTTTTTGAATAATCATTTTGAGGTCAAAATCATAGTAAACACATGCAAAAACATTTGAAAGAACATTTTATGTTCACTTAAATATATCTTGTAGATTTGTTTAGGCAGCCTGTATGTGGCAAGCACATTGGGCCTGAAGGTTTGGCTCAAAACATTAAGCAGCAGAATATCTGTCTACATTTAAGAAATGTCATATGCCTTTTCTCAGTACACAATTTCGTCATATTCTACTATTTTGTGTTATTATAAATTAAAATCAAAGGTTAATTTCTCATCGCCAGCTTCCTATGGCTCAAATAATGTTGAAGAGAAGTCAAGTTTAAAAAATTGATTCATTTGAAAAACTTTCAGAGACGGTCTTACAATCTTTATCAATCTTACATATTTCCGACTTAGTAATTCAAGAGTGAAACACATTGTACAAAGGTTACGTCAAATCACTTTTCCCATACACAAATTTTCAAAAAGACGTTCTGCTCATCAGTAGCTTATGCTCCTCCATAAATCTTTGATATGCAGCTTACAGTTTCTATTCCTTACCGTGCGTATTTTTCAGTATCTCGACATGAATAAGCTTAAAACATTTGAAATTTTGTTACAAAATATTCACAAACATGTACTAAAAATGAACATATAGGGAAATAATATAATTTACTTTGGAAGTATGGGCCAACCTAATATTTATTCGAAGTAATTTTTTTGCAAAATCACGCTTTTCGTGGGTAATTAAATTGCACGCAGAATAATGTAAATTGAGTGCACGCAAATGTCCGCATTTTGGGTGCACGAAATAGAATTTAAAATTCGCGCAGAATCATTGATTATGGGGGACCAAAAATATATTCTCTTTTTATTCCATACCCTTTGGTTATTTTATTGCAAAATAGGTTTCTGCATTCATGTGGAAATACTGAGTTCGTGAAAGGGGTATAAATGTTAAGTAAATTCTACATATTATTATGTTTAAAGGGAAAAAGTAAGAAATTTGGGGTCGTACTTTTTTGTGCATCCTTATTTTGAAAAAAAAACTGAAGCAATTTCCCCAAAAGTTAACTTTCTCTCATTTTATTTGTATTGCAGGTTCCATTAGCAATATTGATGATGTAGACCTAACAGCAACCTGTTCCGATGGAGAGTACCCAGGAGGCCGGAAGCATCGCGTCATTGCCGGTGTTGTTGGAGCAGCTTCTTCCGTCACTTCCATCCAAGTTGCCAATCTCTTAAGATTGTTCAAAATTCCACAGGTAAGGATTGTTTTTATATTTTACTTACACACTTCACTTGTACAAACTTGTTTAAAAAATCTAATTAAGTTGAGAAAAGATTGGAACTTGCAGTGATAAGGATAATGATAACGAAGTAAGGTTTATTACATCATAATATGTAATTTCACATTTAAGCCAATTCCCACAAACTCACATACTACGAATATGACCAACCACGACTAGGAGTAGAGGCACTTTTAAAGTTTCCGTATGAACGCTCAGGTATTACGTACATATGTTGGCACTGACCTACCTTAACTGTTTGTGATTATAATAAGCTTATATGACGGTTCGCAATTTTGTACAACATAAGATCCGTATACTTAACACAGCTTTAAAGCCTTAGCTAGTTGTCAGTGTCAACTGATTTGATTACATCATGTCACATCACTTGCTCATCATATCATCAAATAAATTTTTTCATACAATGGAATTTTAAAAAAATCTGCAGCTTAGTTAAATAGTTAGCTTAACGAACAATAAAAAATATTTAATGCATTATAAAAGTACATAATAAGCTATAATTTGATATAGTTTTGCTTAATGGAAATTTTTAAGCCATGGCATGATTCACCTAGAATAAATAAACAATTGTAAATTCTGTCCATATAGGATTTAAGGTACTATCTTGGATTTACCTGAAATAAGAAAGACGGAAATTTATAATTGTATTATATCATAACAGAAATTAAATAATTGAAACGGAAGGGTGTCGGTGTAAATCCTGAAATAAAACTATTGAATGCCAAGAATTCCCAATTTATAGTATCGTGATTTTGTTACCCTCATATCTAGGATCACAAAGGAACTACGGATTTGATATTTCTTTGAAATTTCCTTCATATTTGCCTAAGCTAACTGGAGTACCAATTTTAGTGTTAATCCGTCAAGTTCTTTTTGACAAGCCGTGCCCACTCACAATTAAACACAGGACACGTGCAGAATATCCATCGCATTATTTACCTTTTTCATCTCATACAGTAGTTATTGATCCAACCCCATTTCATTTTGAAATATCATGTTCATTTCTAGTAAAATTATTAATGAGCTGGTTTTTAACAATTGCACGTAAAAGGATACAAGCAACAAAACATTCGTTTCCAGGATCGATATAATATAATTTTTTTGTGTTAGTTACTTATTTACATCAGGTTACACAATTCATTGTACGTTTCCTCGACTGGTTATTATTTGTTTGTTTCTGGTACGCCGGTAGTGTATTGATATGAGGTAAACAAAATCTTTTCCGAGAAATGTGGACTGTAATGTAATGAAACTTCAGAATAATAGTGGCACAATGGCATGTGGGTGCTTCCTAAACTGAAATACAGGACGAATGACGATGCACCGGTTACAAAAATCGAACAATAGCTTTAAGGTAAAAGGAACAAATTAGCGTATTACATGTACTGTGGAAATATGTTACATCATTAGGATCGAATCAGTAATTGATTAGTAAATGAGAAGTTTTATTCGTTAGTTGGTATGATTATAGGTGGGTGTACTATTGTGAAATGCCGTTTTTTTCTTTTTCCAAAGGGCCTCTGATCTCTAACTTCGCGTATTCCGACACGACTAACAAATACCTAAGTAAATAAGTAATTATAAGAGATCATTTTCCTATTAGCACGAAAGTGGCTGCATCAGGTTTTCATATAATCAATAAATAACATGGTAGCGAGCAATCGCTACTACTGTAGTTTGTATTTGCTCAGTTAAAATGGGGGAATGCCAGCAGGACATAAGAATTTTCACGAGAAGAAAAATTAGAGATACGAGTATACTCGTATATATTTCATTAGCTCTCAATGTCACACTTTCTTTTATGCATTCAGTTGAAGTATTCATCAACAATGTTGTGTAACCTGAACTAACTGGAGTAATAATCATGGATGTACGTTCAATTTAATTTCTGGAGAAAGACCTGTCCACGTCAGAAAAAATTGAAATGAATCTTTCTGTTCACGTTTAAAACTTGGGATTTTTTAAACATTAAGTAGACGTGCATTTTTTTATATTTTCTCGGGAATTTCATTAGGATAATAATTAGAAGTCAACACCTCGGGGATGATTAATAATACTAATGACAATTATAGCAGCAGGAAATTATCCCGGCACTGGATATAAGTTATCGGCACTTTTATCGTCATTATTTGATCGCCGTTAATTGAAAACCTTATCATTTGATGAACTAAATTGTTTAATTGCCAAACGATCAAATCATATTGCTGTTATACTCACTGTTCTATTTATTGTGTACCTATACATAGCTCAGAGAGATGGTAAGTAGATAATTAAGATAGAGTCGAAATAGCAATATACATTTTTAAAATTTTGGATGAGCAAATGACCACTCTCAAAGTTGTTTTGATCACGAATTACAAGAATCTTACAAGCCCGTTTTCTTTCACTAAAGTTGATCAAAAATTGTCGATACTATCTCATACAAACAAGCAATAAAACTCTGATTATTTACTTTCATCCAACAGTGTGTATTCTGAACTTTTAATAAACGACAACTGATGCACTGTTGAAAATATATCAGAATTCCATCATAGCCATGGCGCCCCGGAATATCGGCGATACGAAAATAACGGTCTAATGATTGCAATCAAATATATGTCAGGGATCAAATATCCAGGCGAAATCTAATTATGGTGATCAATGAATGGCGATCAAAATATCGGGAATTCTGGAAATATGAAAGTCTTCGAAAAAAGCATCAATAACAAAAATTTTCTTAAAAATATCTTATTTCAGTTTTGTTCGATCGCTCATCTAGGCACTAGATACACAATATTTTCAAGCTTTGGATCAAGAACATGGAAGATAGTATTATAGAGTATGGGTTTGTAGATGTGAGCATCTATGTCTATGTACAAAGTAAAAGAAAGCTCATCAGATTTCAGCATTCCCTTTATCCCTTTGCAGACAACTCACATATTGACTGCAGGGTTTCCATTCGGCGGTGCTATGTATTGGTGCAAATTGTACCATGCATTAAACAGCAGACGTATTATAGTGCTCAGAGTCAGCGAGTGTTCGAGCAGTAAAAACCATGCTACAATGCCTGCAGATTTCACAGCTATATGGACTATGGTCGTATGGTTAACCATCAGTAAAACGATATGCGAATGTGTGACAACAGCAACAGGAACTTGGGAGACGGAACAAAATACACCCCCTGCTAAGTGAAGATAAACAGAATGTGCACAAACTCTCTCGTCGGATTCACAATGTCGTTTGTTGCCTATTCGTATAATATTATGTGGTCATATACATTCAATCCTGCGACCGATTCAACGTTCATTCATTTCGCTACCATAAAGACAGCGGTAGCTTTCTAAATCGTGTTTACTTCCTTTGAGTGTGTCTCGTGTTTTTCTTTCTCTGGGCTGCTGCCAGTATCGCGACAAAGTTGCTTTCATAAAAGAGAAAATTCGATACGGTGCTACTACAGACCCTCGCAGTAATAGCTTGGACTAGTGACGAAGACGAGCATGCATGCATAGACGATTAGAGCTTTCGTTTAGAGTATTATTTATGTAAGGAAAATAGATGCATGCGTGTTTGCATTCATATAAAATCAAAATTACATGTATTATTGCTTGTGTAGGAGGAGAAGAGTCTCATCCCCATAGCTCTCCGAGTTAGGATTTTCTGTCTTTCTCGCAGCTCCCAGTGGTTGAGGTTAACCAACTTCAATAGTTTTGGTCGCTTTACAATGTATCGTATTCTTTGAAAGCAGCGTCTTTAGACTTTCTCTCTTCCTTCCTCTTCTATAGTATAGTTCAGTCTCCTATACTGTGTGTGCTCAATGTTCAAGGAGGCGAAGTCGACCTTTTTCTTTATGTTGAGGTTTTCTTTAAAGAGCAAGAATTGCCGGTGATGATGAAGAATGGTGAAGAGCCCGTGTTTTATACTCGCGTGAAGGCCGTATATTATTACGAAGTTTAGTAATAATAATAGTGAGTGAGTGGTTGGCAGAAAAGAGGGATTATTATGAAAACACAGGAAGCCATTGAATACGAAAATGTATGCAAGCAAACCATGGTATACTGCGACAGTGAACCACCACAAGAACCACAGTTAACCCGACTTATACAAATATATATAATTATAATGATTATTTTTTGTATAAACTATATGCATACATGCATTTGATTTGCAAACAGTTACTATAGTTTACGGTTGAAAAGCCTGAGTGATCTTGTTACTATACTATTTGTACCTTACTTGCAAAATGGTGGATATCCAACAAGGTAGATACGCAAATTGCCGCATACATTTGTTTGTTGGGAATTTGTTGTTGGAGAAAGTAACTCGGTCAACTACTCACATCACTTCTTTTCAACCAAAATGAGTTGAAAATTCAATGAGATTGAGAGACCTCTTCCTTCTTTTCAATTCATTTCTACCATCCTTTCAGTGTTTCAAAGTCGACTGAAATTGGCTTTTTTATCTGACTAAATGATGTAGACATATATTTTCACGAGCAGAAGCCTGGGAAACTTGGAAAATGTCATTACTAAAACATGTATAGTTGTGCAAAAAGTAGAAAACTATATAGCATGGTCGGACAACTTAGGTAGATGCAAAACTCAAAGTACATACTTACGTTTGACGTTTGAAAAACTCTCTTCTTATAGTATCGAGAGTAGATTTTTATTCTAAGAATCCAACAGCATTAGTAAATCTTCCATTGTCCCGGTATCTTGTTGTCAGGGTTTTCTAAAGTTACCCATCGACGAAAAAAGGAGACTTCATACCAGTAATCTTGTAAAGGTAGTAGGTATGTTATGTGAAGGTAAGGTAGCGATAATACGGGCAAACATATTGAAAAAGACACAAAGACACTGCGCAGAGTTGGAGTTGAAAGAATATAGCTTGTTGAAGCACCCGTATGTGTTCTTAGAAGAAAAGTCGTATGAGTGATAATATAAATGTACAGATTTGGAAACTTTCTTCTTCATGAATAATAATGATACTCCTGTTTTAGAAGCATTTTCAAGCCTGATACTTACGCTATGGTTGCTACGTGTTTTTCGATGCATGTAAGATACGACTTGCTATGCTGGAAACGATATGTTAGAAGATCTGGATCTATAGTGCAAAATGTACATTTTTGCTCTCCTTGTTTGTAACTCAATAAAAGAAGCGCAGGAAAACGTCAACTAAAGTTTGAGCTGCATGTAATGGTATCTGTAGAGATTTTGAACTGGTCTTAAACCTGAAAGCATGCAAGGCTTGAATGCAAAATATTTACCTACTTTCTATAAGCTGTATACACAAAGGACATAGGTACAATAGTTAAAACACTTTAGTTGTTCATATAAAAGGTATAATATATATTGTACATGATGTCATCAATTACAAAAAAAGTTGGTGGAGCCATTGCGGAAGTAATGGACAGTGCAGCCTTTCACTGATGCACAATCGGTGTAATAAGTTACTATTAATGGCAACAGGGCCAATGTAAATGAACATATTCAATGTAGACGTACATAAAATGGGTAGCTGTCTGAAGATTAATTGAAATAATGGTTCCGCCTACTTTCTGGCGAGAGCGCATTGTAGGACAGTGAAATTGATTCGACTAAAATGTATTTTTGAAACCTGCAATAGCAAAATAGCGATTGGGTTACTATCATTGTTCTGTTAGAGAAAATTACGCCCAGTTCCGTCTTTTTTACTTCAGGATGTTCCATTTCATTACTTAGCATGAACTTTACTCATATTATTGTAGTAACAGTGATGCTGTGGGAAAAGTCTTGTCCTTTCCTGTGGGAGGGAAGGGTTTTTCATAATGTGTTGGCAACGTGCGGGAAACGTAAAAATGGTCATTTCGCAGGCACTAGGCAGTTCCATGATGATTCTTTTTAGTTCGTGCCACTGCACTGGTACTGGTATACATAATGTATCCTCAAGGTATATAAAAAAAAAAATTTTTTTGAAGCAAAATGACTGCAAGAGAAAATTGAGTAGCGTACATAACATGGGAGAACAGAAGACTGGGAGATTTGAAAGAGGTGGAGGATACACGCTCAGTTGATGTTGAAAAAAAGTGACAGCATCTGGATTGAACCTTGTTATCCCGTTATCCCATATTTATATAAATGGCCGGAGAGGTACCATGAAATGGAAATTCTTCAGAATATCCTAAATCCCTAACATTGAATACCACAACTTCACGTGTTCACTTACAATACTTAATGCGCACCAGCATTTATTCATGTACGCTGTGTACAAGAATGACCAGTATTCATTCTCGTGACCAATTCGTGCAGTGATTCTTGTTCAGAGTTATTACTGATGCTGTCAAGCCATGAAAAGACAAGGATGTTGATGTTACTGTTACTCCATGTAGTATTACATGTCCACTCCATTATACTTATTACCAGAGAACGAGATTTTAGGAATTGTCCTACTCTTTAATACTTCATCTATCGCAAAATCATTTGACTTGTGAACGA
>JAQIXX010006508.1:0-12109 GCA_034700605.1 Willowsia nigromaculata
TGTTCCTAAATAAAATGAAAACTTCCGGGGGCGCTCAGGCGGAGATTGTAGAAAATCTGAGGAAGAGTATGATGGAAAATTGTAAGACTACTCTACAATTTTGTATTGCATTCAACTTTTTAATTTTCTTTTGTAATCGTATGGTATTGATGATTGATAATAATAATGATGATGGATGATACTGCTCTACAGGCTCATCTACATTAAAGAAAGCTTTTCCCAGAGTGAAATTGAAGAGATATGGAGAAAAGATGCCACCTGCAACGAAAACTACCAAATGGATTGGAGGAGCAAAGCCAGGTCCTCGCTCAAAAAAGCCCGGATTTTCCTCTACCATTTTGAAAACAAATACTCCAAATGTGAAATATCCAAGTTCAAAGAAAGGTAATTAATAAATTTTTAATCAATGTATGAGGAACATTATCCTAAATATGCAAGCTTTGCTCTTTACCGATTGTGAATGTGTCTTTACCTCAGATGCAGGAAATTCATCTAGTGAAAAGAATGAGGGAGGAGGATTGTTTCAATGTCTTCACTGCGACAATACTTTTAACGATACTGATGGACTTCGCTCTCACATAGTTCGGTTTCATCGAGAGCAGTTCTTTGCAATGTTCAAGAGCGCAACCATTTCAGACGAGGACTTCAAACTTGCAGTTGAACTTCTGTTCCAAGATGTTCGCAAAATTACAGCTAATTCTGGCAATCAATCAACAGTTTCTTTTGTCTGTTCATACTGTGGAAAGCCATTCGCGGCGCAAATCGATACATACGTACACATGGTACAATTACATCACGATGTTTTATCAACTAAACTGCAAAATATACAAAAGGACGCATCACTTCTTTCTACTTCTAAGAAAACTGTTCAGCTACCTAATCCTGCCAATGTACAAAAACGACGAAAACTGAGGGGACCTTACAAGAAGAAGAATAAACACTTGGAGTTGGGGAGTGGGGTGGCAAACTCAACCGGAAGCGACAATGCCAACTTTTCCAGCACCTCAAGAAAGACACATGTTTCGTCATTTCAAAATTCAATTCTCAAGAAAGGAAAGAATTCAACTGCATTCCCTAGAACATGCGAATGCGGTGTTCAACTATCGTCTCGATCTAGTTGGAACAATCATCAAAGACTGCACTGTAAGCTTAAAATTGGAGTGGTGTCCAAAATGAAAAATGTTCCCCCAGCACCAATGCAACATCCATTACTGAAGAAAGCAAAAAATACTGTCGGATTTCCAAAGACCTGCGGCTGTGGTGTACGAATCTCGTTAAAATCCAGCTGGGCCAATCACCAGAAGATGCACTGTAAACTCAAATTTGGAACTACTCCAAAAATTCCAATATCAGAATTTGCAAACGCTGCAAACCAAGCCATCAAGGCTGCAATTAAAAAGAAGGGCAAACGTGGCAAACCTTTTAAGACCAAGCAAATGGAGGAGAAGCAAATCAAATATGAATGTGAATGTGGCTCACGTCTGGCGACGTATTCATCATGGTATTATCACAAAAGTAGAGGATGCAAACTTAAAAGTGGTGGGGTAACGGACCCTCTGGATTTGGATGTTATTGAAGAAGTTCCTATCGATATAACTCCATCAGGGGATCTGTGCCTCCCGAGCACATCAACTATCGAGACTTCACCAGTTCCCAAAATAATGAAAGTTACTAGTCGAGGTGGGGTCATAAAAGGGCTTCAAAATATGGCCAGCCTCCAAGGAATCTTGAAGAAAGAGGAAGTGAAAGTCATCACATCAACCCCAGAACCAAGTATATATTACTCAGAACAGTTTGCCAAGTACTTTCCAGATAAAACTCCAGCAGAAGAGATTAAAGCGTCGCTTCAAAAGGTTCTTCAGGAATACAGAAAATTTCCTGGAAGCATCAGCGGATGTCCCTTTTGTGGACGAGGATTTTCTCAAGTGGCAGAAATTCAGCACCACATGGTCGAGTCTCACTTTGATGAAGTATTGAATAAACTAAAGGGTCTTATATCTCCTTCCGGAACTCCTTCCAATGATGATGGGGTCATCGACATGGATCCTAGCTTGGTGAAAACCGAAAACGAAATGGAAATGGCTGTTCCAGTGAATGATCTCTACACGGGAGGTTTACACCAATCCGGTGATTTGCAGCCTGACTACTTCGAACAAAACGACATTGTACCTAAAGATGAAGTGATGTCTTATGAGCATGATGTGGAAACTACCACAAATGATGGCGATGGCGAAGATTCATCTTTACTTATCTTACCATAAATATTTACTTATTGTTTTATTAATTGGTATAAAATTAGTTGTATGCAAAAGTATTTTCGTCGAGGTATTTTATTTTTTGTACTTTTAAGTTTATTCTTAACATTCATTCAAACCAATGGCTTATGTGTTGTGTGACAGTTTCTAATGAACTAGTTAATTACCGTTACTGCCTTAGCTTACTCAGGGTTAAGATTTTATAAATTCAACTACAACTTTTCCATAATTATGAAAATAATCTAGATCGACTAGCTGATGTGTAATAAATCATCGTTAACTTTACGATGGGAGATGAGCAATGTTTTTACATTTGGAACATTAAATTTGTTTTTATGTACTCTTTGCCGTTTTGTGTTTGAGTTATTGATGTTACTGTAGCATGATATATGATTTTTGAACTATTCATCATCCTTTGTCTTCTGTTAGTTCCGCAGCCTTCATGTACAGGCAATAGCATAAAATAAAAATAAAATGACAACCAGGATTGGAAATCTTTAGCCTGAAATTCTTTGGATGCAATTATGGTATATGGAAAAAAAAATTGATTAAGGCCAGGCAAGCATTTTTAAACCAATTTCATCTTCAACTCGAGCTGGTTCATTCTATCCACAATAAAGCATGATCTATGCATTATAGAAGACAGATCTGAATAGGTGCTGCATATTGTCTTGTTTCATAAACCAAGATCTTCCAATGAAATGCCTACCTGTGATGTTGAGATTTAGACATGCTGTTTGTGAAAGTTTTTTGCTCGAGCGAGCTCGAATCAAGTGAGTGCTTATTCCATTGCATTGCTCGTTTATCCATGATGATAATATGTACATTGTACATTATTGTTGCAGCCAAGAAGAGCCAAGTATTCTTTGCATGTATATCTTTTAGTGCAAGTGTGGAATCGATTCATCGTACACACGAATACAAACAATCAATTATCTAATTACTACTTTTTTACTTACAAACTGACTAAATACCTTTGAACCCAAAAAACTTGCATTTTTCACCAAGTGGGAGAAATTGGAAATCAATTAAGTTCACCATTCACACTTGTCATGTCTAAATAAGCCGCACAAACTTCCACTTCACACTCCACAGTTTATCCCGGTGCATTCTGTACCGTTGCTAAAATTATTTTTGCATTCTCTAATTGTTCCGAAATGGCAGCGTGTGGAACTGGTAGCCCAGTGGAAATGGAAAATACGAAAACAGTAGTTACATTGAATACTAAAGGCTTTTGTCCATTTTGTCTGAAACGAAGTTACAATACTACAAATTCTAGCAAAATTACTGATGAAGATGGCAATGCTGTTGAGAAAAAAGTCGACACTGAAAGGTTGGAAGCGGAAAGACGCTTAAGACAACAGTTTTCGAAAGTTATTCCTAGATATCTAGGTGCAAATTTTGCGTTTTTGACTGCTCATAAAAATGTAGAAGTCAATTATAAGGATGACAAAGATGGTTTGTGGAACACAAAATTTCAAGCTGCGGCACAAGTGGATGTTGGGTGCATTTGCATTGATTGTTCTATCATGGTTGAAAAATTGTGTCGCCTTTTTCACGAGTGGAAGAAGCTCGAGATGGAATTGGACTGGACCGCTCGGCAGCTAAAGAATATAATGGCATTTGCAAAAAGAGCTCCCTCCAGAAAGAAAGTCTTCAAGGAACAGTTTAGTAATTCTGGAACGCAAGCTGATATGGAAGCATTAGAGCAAATACTGATGTTTCGGAAGGAAGTTTTAGATAAATGTATGCAGTATTCGTTTGTTAATGTAGAGTATTTTAATGCGATAGTATACTTTATACAATTTCTCATTTTTTGTGTTTTTATTTTAGGCTCTTCCAAATTTCGAAGATTACAGCCCAGAGTAGTATTTAAACGGAAAGACGATCCTATGTCAAGTAATTCTCGGCGGAGGAGTGCCAAAAGAAAGTTACACAGCCCAACCGTGCACGACGTGGAAGTACAAACGGAAACAATTTCAACCGTGTGCTCCAGCACTCCAATTTTGGAGAGTGGTCCAGACCGTTTGAATGCCAACAGTCAATGTACACCCAGTAAAAAGAAGAAACGCCCCGTTGACAAAACTAATCATAGTGATCATGACTCCGAAGATGCCGATGTTGCATCTCCTGCACCCCCATCCCCAGCATATTCAAGTGACGTAATCCCAGATGAAACTGGAGAGGAACCTAGGCCTTACCTGCGTATTCGTAACATTGAATCTTTGGCTAGTCCGACCAAATCGGTTGGCACAGAAGAAAGTCCAGTAAGAAAGACCCGCTCGTCGTCTCGAATACCGGCTTCAAACCCAGTAAAGTCCCCATTTCCCAAGATTGTCGATGTCGCTGCTACTCAACCCACAGCAAGCAAGAGAACTCGAGCCTCAGACAAGCGGAACGAAGCTGGTGTGTTGGAACGTGTACCTGATTTAGTAGCATCTTCATCATCAGTCTCCGTGTCCAACAACTTCCCAGTTGCACAAATAACAAGAAAAGCCACTCTGACTGAGTGGCTTCAGTCTACTTATAATTGCGACAGATGCAATAAAATGTTTATTTCTGAAGCGACTCTCAGTGTTCATAAAACAAATTGTGGAGTGGTGGAGAAAACAAGACCGGAAGTTCAGGAGGATGAGGAGGAAGAGCCGTACGAACATGACGGTGATGGTGGTGAAAGTCCAATGGACGTTGACACTAACAATGATGACTCTAGTGACGAAGAGGAGGATCCTCTTGGAGATCAAGAAACAGATCTACCTCAGGAATGCGACGCCACCACTGCTCCTCAAGAATCAGAAACTACCACCAAAACATGTACATATGAAATCAGAATACTTAAGAAAGATGCCCTCCAGTCAACGCAGTCAACGAATGCTGTGGGATCCCGGTATTGTAAGTACTGCAAAACCAGCCTTTCGAGAAACCACTTTACGCGACATAGACAAACACTTAAACACAAACTTAACAAAAGGGCTCATAAGAAAGCAAAGAAAATTGCGAAAGAAGTCGGTGGGGCTACTGAAAATGGAGACGGCCGATCTTTGAATGTTGCGGAAACCAACGGTGTAGCGTCGAGCTCAAATAATGCATCAACGGCCCCACCTGTATCTTCAACGGCGGTTGTAACAGTTACTCAGGACGAAAACAACGTTAGAGTTGTTAAAATAATTTACGTTAATAAAGACTCAGATAAAACAATTGAAAATCAGGAGAAAGAAGATCAGGACGGAAGTAAGGACCAATCTAAAGATGGGGGGAATGCAGGAGGTGATGTTACTGAAGGTCAGAGTGTCCCTAATGCAGTTGATGTTATAGACATTTCTGATGATTGAAACGTGCCTAATTAATTAATCACGTGCCATTTTTCTAAAACTATTTTTACGCATTTTTGTACCACAATTTAATTCGACTGAAGAGATGGATGAGATATTTTTGTAACATGTAATAAAACTCTGCATTATTATACGCGTATAACATTTTTAAATTATATCGAAAGTCAATTTATATAGGTATGTCCTATGATAGGGAAGTTAGAGTCTAGGAACGCTTTAGTTCAAGTAGGAAAGATAATCTGCATTCAGCATGCGTTGTATCTGTATCATTAATTAAGTGCTCATATAGGGATAGATTGATTAAATATGGTTATGGACATCTGTATTATTTCGTATATTTAGAGTAATATGCATTATATTGCATAGAATATTTTTTGTCATAAACCAGTTGACTAAATAAACGTTTATCCAAATCCGTTTCATACACGTGTCAATTTTTATTTTTGAAATCAATAACCAACATTTCTTCACATATTAAAACCTCATTTCTATAAAGAAGTTCAGTGTAAAGTTTTTACTTTAAAATGTGAAATATTAAAACATTGAAAACTATAATTGCATAATATTGCTTCAGACGAATTATACATGAGGAAATCGAAAAAGTGCTCACGGAAAAATATCATGAATGAAAAGCTACTCTACTCTACGCCTACATGAAATCGTATAATAAGAGTTTTGAAATCGAGGTAGTTGGATTATTGATGAATAAAAAATACATTTACTTGCATTCAATAGACATTTATAAGATCAATAGCTTTATTAGACATATAAAACATTAAAAACAATGCCGTAATTACTTATTAACAATCTTAAAATCAATTTCATCTCAATCAATTTGCAATAAAACACAACGTGAGTTAATTTTGTAAAATTTATTAAAAGTCAAACGAACAAAGTAATTCTACTGATTTTTCCCGGAAGTAGTAATGGTTGTACTTCCACTGGAAGAAATGATTCCACTTCCAGATGCACTCGAGCTCCCTTGATTTGCTGCAGAGATTTGATCTCCAGAAGCACTGAGATTAAGATATTCTCCAGCGCTAGCACCATTGTGAACATCAATCCCTTGCGCTGAATGAGCTCCATGTAATTGTCCAAGAGTTGAAGATAACTGTTGGGGACCAGAGTCCTTGCCTGATGGAGCATTCCTAGTAGTTCGGATTTTATGGAAATGATCATTGTCTTCGTCCATGTGATCATGTGCATGAATATATTCTACAATGCTGTCATCATGGAAGTTGCGATTTTTGTTGAAGCTGAGTGATCGGGCGGTTTTGATCTCACCATCAGCAGAAATGCTAAGTCTGGGTGTAATTCCGAATGTGGATGGGATTTCCATTGGATCAGCAACCAACTCATCTCCATGCATAAACATGTTGAATGTGTCTTCGGTTTCCTGCTCATGGGCAACTTTTGGATTTTGTACTGGCTTTTTCAGTTCAGCTTTGGCATCCGAATTTGCATGGGACAACGAAGATGGATCGACGACGATAACCTTAGACGGAAATTCCTTCTTTCGTTGGAATTTGAGCTCTTCATGATGCAGAAGTGGATATGGTTTCCTCATATGACCCTTGTGCCTTTGTTGTTGCTTACCGATTGCCTTATTTGCTAATGAAAAAATAAAACAACAACGCATAAAATGTCTAGTTACAACTTGATTGCATTGACCTAATTGCATGTTTGATTTTAAATCACAAGTCATGGTAGTAATTCGTTTTCTATAGCCCACTAATCTTCATGATTTTCTATATCAAAATCGTTTCAGTCCATATTTTGGCGTTTGTTAGTGTGTAAACTTACAGTTGCATCTGGCTCCTCGCTTTGACTCTTCTCCTTCTCCATTGATTCCAAGGGCGAAAATAATCACCACGATAAGTAATGTTTTCAGAACCTCCATTGCACAGGAATTTTAAAGTATTTCAATTAAGTGGTACAAGTAATAAGAGTGAAACGATCGTGGTGTTTAGAGGGCGGACTTCAATCAACGACTAAAATTAAAGATTTTTTTCTCTTAGCGTCGGTTTTTTACCGAGACATCATAAGGCCTGCAACATCCATAAACCTCTTCAATATGCATGAAAGGGCATCCCATTGTAACGCCTTCACTAAATTATAAATAGGTACTGAGAGAAATGGTGCGCAAAGTATTCTAACAAAATGCATTAACCCTGCAATGCTTAGGTCAACAATTGAATTGTGGATGCATAAATATAGAGTTTGACAAACCGACTTAAAATGAATCTTTGTTAAAAATATGAGCATACGTGTTAAAGTAGCATTGCTTACTATTTACTTTTAAACCAAGACAGGCATATTTAGTAATATTCCCATTTTCCTGTTCGTATTATTCTAAATGAATAGGAAACAATTTCATAATCACTACTAACAAGAGTACTGCGTTCACATTAAAATATTGTTCTCAAAAAGGAAGAAAATTACCGGAGAGTTTTTTTGTAAATCTTTTCTAAGCCTAAGGCCTAAGCATAACATGAAGGATTTTATGGAAAGAAAATCGGGTAGGTACATAAGATTCTATATTTAGTCATATTTAAGCCATTGGAGCATTTACTGAGAAATGGTTCTTAGGCTTTCTTTGTTCTTATATACAAAGTATGTAATTTGTGGTTTTTTGTACCAACATTCTACACTTGCGTGTAGGTATGTATAAATGCACAAAAGAAAAACTCATACCTTAAAAAGGACGATGGCCTTCCAGTCAATGTTCAAACAAAAAGTACCCAAAATCTAAAATAGAAAAGCAATTCGAATGTTTGAAATGAATGCATGGAGCTTTGTCGTTGATTGAGTTTTCTATATAGGTACATAATATTGTACATAATAAACATATACGTTTACTTTGCATTTTAAAGATTTCCTCTTCATCGTCATTAAATTATGCTCCAAAACTCATGTAATGAATATGAATGTCGCCTGATTGATAGCTTTTAGTATATTTCAGCTAAATTTTCAAAGAAGACAACCAATTTAAAGTAAACATTTGCCTTTACTTTATTTTAGAGTATCCAGATAATTGTACAGAATACACATGAAAATACATTATTTCCAAAAATATAGAAAATTGCATGTTATGAGAATTTTTGTATGCAGTCAGACAGCGGTATAGCATTCAATGATTAATGATTGATGCTTCATTTGTATTGATTTGCAATCCTGCCCATCATATGATCCCAAGCTTTTATAGAGTCTTTAGAATATGTCCTTCCCGTTTCCACCAATCTCCTTTCCTCCATTTCAGTTTTCTCGAATTCCATTGGAGTTACAATGACATCAGCCTCTGGTCCGTTGAAAAATACAACCGAGTATCTGGCCTTGCTTCTTTTCTCATCATTGGCATCCGGGATTATTACACGATGTGGCTACAATGGTTCAACAAATGATATTTTTCATGTATCCTGTTTTGTGTAATTTACATGGAGAGATTTTGTTGCAAAAATACTTGCATTCGTTTTATGACGCGATAATGACTTACAGTAGCTGGAAAAATTCCACATGTCCAAAATTCAATCAAGTCACCCGTATTTATCAAAATTGATCCTTGTACAGGCTTGGCTTCCACCCAATTTCCATCTACGGTTTGTACCTTTGGAAAGTAGAATCATAAAGTTCACATTTGATAACCGGTTAAGGTTCTGAATGCGTGTAAATGTTATGTTTGCATACTTCCAGCCCTCCAGCATCATCCTGGAATAGCAATGTTATAAAGCCGTAGTCTGTGTGGGCGCCTAATCGAACTGAACTGTCACCATTTGTTTGCTCATCGTTATTCTCAAGAGGGGGATAGTGTAAGAGCCGAATATTGTATAGGCCTTTGTAATTTTTTGAGTCCTCCAAATACCCACAGCACTTGACAAAAAAGTCGATATCATCCATCTTCAGAGAAATCGCCAACAATCTTAAGAACTTTTTAAGAAACTTTTTACACTCTAGATCCAGTTTTGCAATACTGGGCTCAAATTTTGGAAGCTCTGTATCGGGATACACACCGCGCCCATCTAGCCAGTCATAGATCTCTTTCAGTTCTACCTTGCCATCGGGATGCAGACTATAGAATTTTGAATTGACAAGAATCTCATGGCCGACCGGAAGTAGTTTAATGAAATGTTATGCATTTTTCATACCTTTCTCCTCCAGGAGGGGTGTAGCCAAAATATTTATCCATTTCAAATTTAGCATTGCTGCCTAAGCTTGTGTCTTTTTTGTATTTCATTTTTACTTTTGCATCCAGAGCAAAAAAATTCTTGCTTTCTGCGAATACACTTGTTATCTAAATTTGAGGATTAAGTTTTCTTTAATAAACTGTATTTCTCAAATTTATTAAAGAAGCCAATTATGTTTTGTGTTATTTTACGGTTTCATCCGGAATCCCGTGATTTACTATATAAAGAAATCCTACAGATCCGAGCCCTTCTCTCACTTTTGAAGCAACTGAGATCCAGTCCGGGTCTTCTCTAGCGTTTTCTCCATCATCCACTAATTTCACAAGATCAACAATCCGAATGTGTGACATAATATAATGATGCGCTAATTTTTGCAAATTTACGAATTCAATTGATTATCTTCAAGAATATAAACTGCAAAATTACTACTGCTCTAGCTTTTTACGAAGCAAAATGAAAATGTAGTATAGTATAGTATGTAGTTTATATGAAACAAATTATACATCAACTGAAAGTAGAATTTCTCAGATGTAAAGACATCAGACATGGTCACGTACTTGTCCACATCTTTACTATCGTATCATCATTTAAGTTTATACTATACAAACATGAATATATTCAGCTATCATATCATATTGGGTTCGATTAAGCCGGACTGACAATTACTGACTGACTGACAAACATTATGATGAGATTGGTAAGTTTGGTCTGTTTGCGTTTGGTGTAGAGATATGTACCTTTTTACCTACTGCACCTATCTTTGTGGTATAATCTTTGATAGACGGATTTGAAAAGTCCTAACCGGTTGAAATGGGTTCTTGTCTAACCAAAGTAACTTCGTTATGAATTCCATGGTCTGCATCATTCTCTCATCATTTTATGGTGGTTTAGCCTGATTCAGCAGATATTTCCATTGTCATTTCTACGAAGGTTTACAGCAATTCAGATAAAAGGGGCAACTTGATAAAACACTGAAAGACTTGAATCAAAGATTCAGGAAACGTTGATCGTAGATGTTCGAACTTGTGTTTGTGTTAGTACTTCGAATGTTTGTTAGTACATGCATGATAATAATTGTCGTTGTGTCGATCGAGTCCATGATTTACAGATGTAGGGGATGTGTTGTGTTAATATTTTTTTCGGTTACTAGATTTCAAGCATTGTATATTGATTTTATGCATTTTCATTGGATCGCAAATACATGTTGGAATGCATTTCATCACAATAATATTATGCTTCTTTTTAAAAGGCAGAGTTACTTGAGCATAACTTAACAACTTATCAAGACGATGTTGAAATTTGGCTTATCAAGCAGATACTTCAAAGTGCAAATCATGATTCATGATTCATGAATGCATGTAAGGTGCACGGAGACTGCATTGCACTAACTGTTGTAAGAATTACAACAGCAACCTTAAATGATAAATGCATGTGCTCTGCCGTTCAGCAAAACGCTTTTATGGTGCATTGCATTACTGCATGTGCTTGCTGTTGGTAAATAAGAAACATATGATCAACATAGTATTTTCACTGTCACAGACACAACATCAGCCGATCGGATCATCAAAAACGAAGAGCTAAATAATTCTTTTGCTAAATAATTTTGACACTGACAAATCAGCGTCTCACAAGTTTTCTGGGCCACAGAAGACATGGAAGATATGGATATTAATTTGTTTCTGCCGACGGGATTGCCTATGAAAGTGTGTCTCATTTGTTTGAAGAGTATTGTCAACATTGAAAAGCACCAGAAAGAGACTAATGACGATGTTCTAATATACAGTGACTTTCTTGATTTCTGCGTAAAGTATTTAAAGATCGATTCAATTTATGCAGACATTCTGAAAGTAGGAAAAGAAGTCGTTAAGCAAGAGGAGGGGTCACCGGCCGCAGGATCATTCTGTGAAGAATGCGAGTATGTTGTTCGAAAAACTTTGAACACGTTTGCTGAGTGGTGCAATTTGCGAACCATTTTACTTGGAAATGTAAACAGACTAGGACTGATAATTCATGAGTCTTCCAAAGATGAAAGTAGCATAGAAATCGAAAAGGCAGTTTGCTCGTTTAGAGAACATTTAGAAAGTAAATGTGAGTGTAATGTTTTAAAAACCTACTTAATATTTTATTTCATAATAGTCATTTTAATTTTAACGAATTAATTTCATGATTGTTTATAAGGTATCACGAAGGTTCTGTCGATCCAGCCAGTAGTCCAACTTCCATCCATCAACCAGCTTGCTAGACAAAATGATGGGAACGTTGGAGAAATAAATTATGACCATGTAAACCTGTTCACAGAACAGGATGAAGAATATCAAGACCACAGTGATGACATCCACCC
>JAQIXX010006509.1:0-12106 GCA_034700605.1 Willowsia nigromaculata
TCCACATTGCCCCGAGAACAAAGACAATTTTTTTGCTTGCGCATCTGTTGTTATGCTAACGAGATGGGTGACGCATCAATTTCCTCTCTTTCAAGCTATTCTTATGACAGGTGTGCTCTTTCCCTTTTTGGGAGAAATCTAATTACATATTAACATACTGGAAGGCAGGTGAGTTGGCTACGTTACGATTAAAAACCGCATGGTGTCTGCGGCAGGCGTGGTGTGGGTATATGACGTGCGCCAGAAAATATCCACGTGTGTGACTCACACTTCATTTTTAGGAGAGCTGTTGATCATCTCGTCTTGAAAGAGCTCTTATAATAATTAAATATTTTGAAAAAGCAAGCATGGATTTAAAGTGTCTCTGTGTGAAACTGAACTACAAATTTCGGAACATTGTTTTGCTCCACGAAGCACTAACTCACAAGTTTGAGGAAACTGACGAAAATAAATATTTCAGCCCTTTTCCGGGTGTGCTTTACAAGCAGAAAGATCATGGGCGTTTGTACACTCTCGGGACTAGAGTGCTCGAGATGCTAATTGTGGAACAAGCAGGGAACCAATTTGCGCGTCAGGAGATTGCAAATGCTGCACTTCCTCAAAATGAAAAGAAGGCTACCAGGGACTTCTGGTCATTTAAAAGTGAGCTTCAAAATCGCAAACATTTTGAAGCCATGGGGGAGCAGTTGTCCCTGTGGGAATACATCAAGACGACGAATGAGTTTAGGGACCAACTTGAAGATCTCTATGAACCAGTGATCAAAGCGATTTTGGGGGCGATTTTCATCGACTCTGGAGGATGCTACGGACGAATTGGGAGTGATGTCAATGCGTTAACGGAAACTCGGAATGTATTTTTCCACTTGTGGCGTCTCACCGAAACTGACGAGAAAGCGACTAGACAGTTGTTGCAAGATGCAATTGCCTTAAAAATTGTTGGAGGACGGAGGAAAAAAGTTTCAGACTGCGCTCGGATGGTCGCTTATTTTGGCGTGTTGTGTTACAAATTCCAAGAAAAATGGCTTCTTACAGAGGCAATGACACTTCACAGCCAGGAGAATGATCGGAAATTTGATATCTTGAGACTTGTCGGAGAAGCAGTTTGGGAACTGGTCATTTGTGATTACTTGTACTGGTTCTATGTCAACGATGATGGACAGACGCATTTCAACGATGAGGTCATTGAGCTCTTCTCCAAATGGGAACTTTATGAGGTGATCGCCAGAGCTATTGATCTCAGGAGAGATGTGGTCACGGAGAAGCCTGGAGAAAAAGGTTACCCTCACCTTTTCTTGAAAAAACTTGTGGGCGCAATTTACCTTGACAGTGGGTATTCTCTGGACAACCCAAAGAGGTCCGTTGTATTTCTCTATGAAAATAACAGACAAGCAATTGCAAAATTGATGCGAAGGCCCCTTCCATACTCCATGAAAACATGTAAGTATTCAATAGCTTATCATTAAAGGAAAGGGGTAATGGGTATACTAACATTTTTTACTTTCTTTCAGATCGTGGTACCTATTACCACACAATGGACAAGTACAGCAGCATTTTTGATCATGGTACACCCAAGCGCCAGGAGACCTTCAGAATCAGAAATGTCAGTGAGTTCATGAAGGTCATCGACAACGGTGAATTCGAAGTGGAAGCAGATCACGCGGATCAAATGGCAGTGGCGAAAAAGGAAGAGTGGCTGGACTTCAAGAGGAGTCTCTACACTTCGGAAGACAGGTGTAATCAATTGGAATACGAGCGGCTCAGTCTCTACCACACTCTCAACCGAATGCGATCAGACTCCATTTCTCCAAATGGTGACGTTATGATGACTGATCACACGTACGGCAAATGTCTCTGTAACGGGGACGTGGTCACTCCGGATTGCTTTGAAGTAACGAAAGTAACCCGCCCCCACTTAATAACGGCGGAGTATGGAGTCGTTTCAAAACCGAGAGTCTTCATCGCCTTCTATATCGTCTGCGTCTGGATTTTGATGTGGCTGGCGTTCATTTGGAAGAAATTAAAGCAGGCGTTTAAATTTGCGTGGAGAATGTCTTTTGTTGTGGTTTATGGAGGATTTTTTCCGATTCTCTTGTGCCTCCTATTGAAGAAATTTTTTGAAGGCTTGTTTTTGGGCTTGGATAAAAACCAGGTCACTTAAAATGTTTCAACGGTAATAATGAAAGGAGAGAATGCATTACAATTATAAGGTATTGGTCATGAAAATTAAAAATTTGTAATTAGCTTGGCCTTTTGGCTATATTGAAAATAATTTGGTATTAATAATATTTATGGGATATGCACCAAGCAAAAAATTGTGTTAGAAAATTGCATAAAAGCTCAGCTATTTATTGCCTGAAGCAGACTCCTTGGTAATTCTTGCATTTTTGATAAAGTAGAAAGATAATATCTTACATGAATATTATTCAAAACTTGTTTAAACATCCCTGTAATCTAGGGATAATTGTAATTGTTGTTAAAGGTTTCACAGATAAATGGTGGCAGAGTACAATTTATTTTGTGGTAAAGGACAGGAAAGATCTTGTGAAATTTTTGATGCAGAAAATCATTATTATAAAATCACCGTTCACTTTAAAACATTTGTTCATGAATGCAACTTGCGTGTTAAGCACTGTAGAATAGTGAAAAACTTTCAAACCATTTAGATAATATAGTATTTAAATACTGACGAGAATTTGTCTGTGAATAAATGTGTTGTTATGATTGGATGTGAGAAACTCATTCTGCGTTTTGTATTCTAGTCTCCAGTTTTTCCATGCCGATTGTAATTTTTATGTTTATTGCCAATAAATATACATGTAAAATTAACATTTCAAAAATAAAATTTACATTAAATTGTTGCCAGTATTAGCCATTATTCAAGGTTAACTGCATGAAACATGATAATAAATTTTCTGCATGAAAGTCATCCTAATTGATATATTCAGTTTGACAGTCGATTCTCCAGTTTTTACTCATTTTTGAGTGCTTTGCATTGTTTTGCTGATTGAGGATATTTATGTTTGGACAATGTGACCGCTCCTTTAAGTTTCTAAGCACATTCGGATGATTAAGGACATTGCATGCTTTAACACTTTAATTTAACAACTGTATGTTTTCACAAAATTTTGTAGCATTGATTCATTCGCTTTGCAATTGATAATTGTCATGTGAATAATTGGAATGTTACCTAAAATGCCATCTGAGTTTTCACAAACAATTTTTCGAGCAATCTGTGTGATTTGAATTGCTATCAATGCTATCATTCTGTAATCATATTTAAAAATTATACTATTATTCATTTATCTGACAAAGCTACAAGTAAGTTCTAATGACAACTTATGACAACTGCGCTAACAAGTGAATATTCAATGTTTAATTATGCGATTATGGAATATTTATGATGGATTTTGCAAGTTTACTTGTTAATAGTAAATGAGCGTTCGAAAAGCTTGAATGAACAGTTGTTCAAGTCCATTATATACCATCTGTGGAGAGAAAGATGTAATAAGCACTTTCATTTATTGTGAATGCTCTGCACTCGCAGAACACGCATTTCTCTGTTTAAGGGGTCATCCATATATTCCCGTATCATGGAGGGCTAGTTGGGTGGTTGAGACAAAGATTACGCTAACGTTAAGCAAATGTATTCTACATAATTTTAAAGTGACAACAAAAAGAGTGGGTGGGAATTTAATATTTTTTATATATGATATGAATGAGCTCTTAGAGTATTTGTTGTCAGTTGCCATACCAACGAAATGAGTCGCTCATGCTCCATTCCATTTTGCTCACGTTAAGACTGGACGAGTTCTTTCGGCTGAAAAAAAAACAAGGCTTTGTTCTACTTTATGACTATGACTATCGCAATACAAAATATTTTGGCAGAGTGCGTCATACATAAACAAATTGTGTGAGATCTCATGAGGTGTATTTCGTTCATAGAGTTCTAGGAAAGTTGTTGATTCTCTGAAGTCGAATGAGCTCTGAGATTAATTAAATATTTTTAATGGCATACATTCGTTTGCATACACTAAGTGCCTTAGTGTCAAACTTATGCCTGACATACCTGTTCCAATGTATGAAGCTCAAACAGATCATTTATCTTTTATTACAGTCTCAAATTGAAAATACTTTGTTTTGTTGGAAAATAACTGGAATTACGATTACCGCAAAGACTTGGGAAGGAAAATTGAAAAGGTGACTTTACTTTATAACTTAATAATTATAAATATTTAAAAATATTTTGTTAATGAGTGCCCTTTACGCTTTTTGTAGCACATGAGGTGAAATGGTTCATGCATAATTTTCTAATTCGCAAACCATTTTGAGGTCCTGTGACTAAAATACCTTCAATTCTATAAAGATATTGAAAACTAACTATTTGAATATTTAAATCGTTAATGAAGGTTGCGTAAAATCATATGATAGACGTATGGATTATCATAGCTCTGCAGGTATGCATTATTACAAAAATCGTCATTTGTCATCAAAAAGCACCCGAAATTAAAAATGTGTAAAGCCAAATCCCAAATTTCCTTGGAAAAGCTTTTCTTTAGAACATGTTTCCCCTAAGACAGATATTCCATAGGACAACTTTTCCGTATGACTCTATTTTTCTAATGAATTATAGTAACCGAACTACTCAACCTTTGAAATAACAGCAACAAATCATGTGAACATAATGATTCATATCATTTCTATACTCCTTACATTATAACTTGAGAGAATTTAATCTGTCACATGGAGAAACAAAAAATGCTTGATGTTATGTGGGTCCCTATAACCTAATCCATGTTATAAAGAAAATAATTACTTAAAATCTTAGCAAAGAAATGTTGATCTTTTTGTATCGATAATGTGTTTATCTTGACGTACTTATGCAGAAGTGTATTCTAGACATTTAATTCTAATTATACATTTTCTTGTTATATTAATTTATATCTTGTTTAGTTAGCTTAAATGTCAAAAATTTTCAGGGAATACTTGTGTTTTTTAATAGTCGATTGTTAGAATAGAGACAGTTACAGTAAAAAGCTGCGTTTGGTGAAATATTAAGTTATACTTATCAAACCTTGTACACAAATTTACTCGCTTATAATTTATGCTAATTGTTAATAATAAATCTTAATCTTTATAGTTGGTGTATATTTGGATTGTATATTTTAAAGTTTTCCAATTCATTTCGTCAATAATATACAATTAAAATATTCATAACGACTATGCATAATAATCACAGTATGCTTCCATGTCACGATTGTGCTTAGTGAGATACGTCTCCGTAAATTCACGATTAAATATAAATATTTTAACAGTTTCGTAAATTTAGTTATCAATTTCATGTGTAAATCTTCATTTTTTATCCTTCTTAAAATTATCCGTTTTCACACAGGTAAGGTATTTGTTATTAACCTGCGATGTTATTATTTGCTATTAAAACTTCCTCCAAAATTATGTTTTCATTAACAATTTTGAAATATTTGAAATATAATTGTTAGTTCAGATGAAAGGAAGCGTTTAAGCTTAAAGCTTCTACAAAGCTCAATCATAAATCAACTAGAAGTATGAAATTTGTATGAAATCCAAACCTAATTATTTGTTTTGCAGTTAATCCCGCCACGTTTTGGTCAAACCTTTTAAAATGGAAGGATATATTGATTACTGATTTCGGTTTGTAATGCGTAAACATATACTAGATAGCCTTGTGACCTAATATGCTTGATAACTTGGGAATGGTAATGCTGGCGTCTAATATTATACAATCAAATCGACATTGAGATGTAATTCAAGTTACTTCAATGGCATCATTATAATACTGATTGGAACGGCCATGATATTTCCATTATGTGTGCCATTTTAAAAATTATTATTCTTGCGATTTCCGGTGAGTCAGGGCGCGGCATTAAACAATTGATGGTAATTTGGATATACGACGTATCCATGTCCACAAACACTGTTGCTTCTGACCTTACATGTATAATATAATATAATTTTTTATAATGAAAATTTATGCGCTTCTGGCAATTTATATTACATCAACGCAATGATTCAGAGGAATTAAACGTAATTGGAATGGAGTTAAAATAAATACTATAATCTTAAAGCTTTATTATATGTTCGTGCAACAATTTTTTATGCTTTCCTGATAATCTAGGAACAATTCTGTTCAGGTTGAAGCCTTCAAATTTTCACAATATCCACATACAGAAATTGAAGAAATTATGTAGTTGGAACTCAAACTACTCAAGCTAGTTCATGTAAAAGCGTTTGCCTTAAGTATTTCTATTGTGATATCTGTAGAAAACTGGCTTGTTCTCATGTAGCTAGCAACAAATTTTGATGAAAAGAAAAACGGGTTTCGGAAATGAAACAAGTACAAAATTATAGGCGGCAAAAAATGCTAGTGAGTATTCCAATCGAAACTTGGTTTCTCCAAAGACTAATCTCAAGAAATCGGATTTAACTAAAGTTTTATAAGTTTTCTTCGCCTTGGTATGGGTATTGACTATTAGCTTTAGCATAGGCTTTAACTAATGTCGCTCTTCATAAAATGATAGAAAAAACTAATGAATACTTTATGAACACGTGTGCTTTTAATAAGCTCAAGCTATGTGTTTTAAAAATTAAACTGAAAATCATATCTTAATTTCATCTGGAGTTTTAAACTTAATTCCTCGAAAATAATTGCACAAGCAAAAATACTTTTTATAAGTTGCTCTATTTTTAACGCACAAAGCATTAGAATTCGGGAACTCTATACATTTGAAATATAATAAATCACATTTTTAATCTCAACCCACATGTTCGTAAAGAATTATATGACTTCATAACAGCAAATGTCATTATGTCAAAAGATTATAATCATTTATTGTCTGATAATTTTTTAGGGGTGACCTGGAGGATATGAGAAGAAGACACTACAAATATGGAGAGTTCAACTTTAAGGAGCCAATTAATTGTATGATAAAAAATCTTTGGGGATGCAGTTAATGTTGGAGTAATCAAACAAGTAAATATTTTCATAAAATTGAATTAATTTCATATGCTTTTAAAGGTTCTTTCAGCATTTCCCTCCATATTGAAATCATTCTTCTTTCATAATGGAGGAGTTGGGGCTCAAACCTATTCAGCTTTTACGCTTTTATTCGTTTTTTACCTGTTATACTTATCAAATTCAAAAGTTTAGCTGTGATTAATAACGCATTCATACGATTGGAATTAGGTATCTAAAAACCCTCTAAACATTTTTGCTTTTGATTAGAGCATTGCTAAGTATACATTTGGGAATCCCAATTTGGGATAGGAAAAGAACAAAAAACTGCTAACACAATGAGCTCACGAAAGGCTAGAGGGCGACAAATGCCAAGATGAGAACAACTCCAATGACTTGAAATACTCCAGCCAAAATGTGACAAATCATGTTTTTGTGGTAAACAACCCTTTCTCGTTGAGTTCCACGAGCAGGAGGACGATGAGAAGGAGGATGAAACAAAGTAACCAAAAATCATCATAGTTAAATCGATCATTGCCCATATTCATAAATTATTGTGAGAATAAAATTCTTGAGATATCTTTTTGTACTGTGATGCTAATCATGCTGAAGCGGATTAAGAAGGTAATACAAGAAGTAACCGGGAGAAATTTTAGTATTCCCGGCTTCGAACCAATGTACCCACAATTTAGGCCCATGGTAAGAATAGTACTCGGCTTGATGTCGCTCTCTCTTCCTCGGATAAAAATTATGCAATAATTAGTTAAATTCTTCCTCACTCACTTTCACAAATTACTGGGAGAAATATTTACTCACGTGCTGCTGTCGGATTCTTGTGTTTAGAGAAAATATCGGGAAAACTTGACAAAAATCTTGGACTTCGGTTCTCAAATAAACATTATATGACTTCATAGGAGTAAAAAATCATCAGGATCAAAATAATGAGATAAAGAACGGAGGATAGGGATCCGGTAGGCATGGGCTTATTTTATATGCAAGATTGCATCAGGCAACTAGAACAAAATTCCTAGCATTTTTGACATTACCAAAAGGATTAATTATTGTTAAATTAAAATGGAAAAGTAAGGCAAAACTGTTCAAAATGAAAAGGAAGGCAATAATAAATCGAGAATTTTATAATATTTATTTATTCATCTTCATGCATTTATAGTCATAACACTTAAGTGCAAACGCATAGTCCATCAAAAACATGTAGCATGTAAACTCAAAATACATACAAGCAATTAAGTGGATATACCATGCAATTTTCGAAACAAAATAGGTAAGTGGGTTATTTCGAATTTGGTTTTGAGGAAAAAACTTACATGAATGAAAATGCATATAATAATTTTTTGGTCTCCAGTAAAAATCCTGTCAAATGTGTAATTCTGAAAATTGAAGGCAATTATTGTATTGGTAAGAGTTTTGTACTAACATGAGTCATCTGAGTTCTATATGTTTTTGTCTAGTTGTAATAACTATAGCTTATATGTAATAACCTTAAATCTTTTAAATTGATTAATATTCATTAAATTTATTCCCTTCTCAAACTCGGTAGGTTTTAGTATATAAAATGTGATGGTTATACATCAATATTTGAAGTTCTAGAGAGGATGAAATATGTATTTAAAGATAATTAGACGAAAATAATTTTAGATTAAAAACACAATGAGGATTTTTATTTGAAGGACTTGGGAAAAAAGTGCAACTCATGACTCACAGTAATCCAACTGCCTGACCTTTGGAATAACATTTTTCATGAATATAATGACTCAAACCTTCTTAAAGGATTCCTGCGTTATACCTGGGTAACAAACAATTTTTTCTCGTAAAGTATATATGAAAATGCTTGAGATTATGCATGTGTGTTCCTTTAATCTGAAATATAATACGAATTTTCTGTATGTACCTTTATTTGTATTTTGACTTTCTTGAACCCTTTCCATGTTTATTTCCTGCACAAATAAAAGCATTGTATTTTGAAAGAGAAACTTGTGGATGTAAGGGTCTCTGGCTTGGAACGTGCAGCAAATGAATGACTCATACTTACTATTTTGAATATCTTGAGGACAAGCTCCAAAAGAAAACAGGAATGCATTGAGGTGATAAATATATAAAAATAAAAAACACGTTCACGTACTATATTGATGGGTTTAGCCTTAAGCATTAGAAAAGTCGTATATTGTCAGTCAAAGTAAATAATGGGGAATAATTTTTTACCATGGTTTTACTTCTTTAAGTGTAAGCATTTTTGGAGGTTTTTTCTATTACTCAGATTTGGTATTTAAACCTCATTTCTGATTATGACCTTAGTTTGTTAGTATTTGTCTCTTAGGAAAGACGTCAAGTTCCCTTAAAACTTAATTTATTGAACACCAAAAAAAACTTACACACATTTAATAATTTAAAGTTTAACCGTATAAGTTTATTCTGAAAGTGGCAAAGCTGACAATTTTGTATAAAAATCAACATTGTCTGGGAACCCAAGTGTGAAAGACAATTGTTAAGGTGCAAAATTACAAATATATTAGAAAAAGCTTAATATTTCATTTTATACATTTAAATATAGGTAATTCCATTTCCGCTTTGTTGACTAATTTGTAATATTTCGAAATCATTTTATTGGTTTGCTTTCTAGGCTGCACATTTTTACTGGAGATATGGCGACTTGCAAGGAAAATTTAAGGAGGATGGGCTATATAAACTTTCTTGGAGTTTTGGTTTTGCTTCTACAAAAAGTGGATTGCAAACCTTTTGACTTTAGCTCGGATACTACCGGATCAGCAATTTCTAGAAATATAACTTTCCAAACAGTTAATCGAACAGTGCGTGAGGCGCCAATCAGTTTTGAGGAAGTAAGTTTTAAGAAATCTAGAGAACTACTTTTAAATGCCAAAATGTTTTTAGGATCTCATAAAATTTGATGTATTGCTCACACACTCAAACATGATGTTTTCACTTTGAAGGTACTTGATCGCGAAGTTTATGAAGATTCTTATCCTGTCACTTTCCACGTGAACATTAGGTCAGCCATAAATGTTGATTTTTTGAACGGCATATTGGATTCCCCACTTCATAACGTTTCTGGCAGGTTTGGTGAGCGGAGAAAGACACTAGCGAATATCCTTTCTCAGTTACAGAACAAAATCATTGGAATGTCCAAAACAGGGGAACCAAATAATCTGGATTATGATGATTATGATTACCGGTCGCGGGTATGCATTTTCTCCCAAATTTTTCGAATGTTCAATAATATTTATGAACGCTGAAATCTTATAAATCTCATGTACATGTCATTAATATTTTTGTACATTTTCCAATTAGATGGACGTTTTAGGCCATCTTAAAACACTGTCAAACAGGACGGGCCAACAGCTTGCCATGTTTACGGAAAACTTGGGAGAAAATTTGAATCTCTTAAAGCGAATCCCGCATTACAAGAAAGACGAATTTGAAAACGCCAGCTATGCGTTGACTCCCGATGAGCAATCAGATCTGGAATTTATCCTTTGGACTACCATACAAGGACTCCAAAATACAATTAACGAATGCCAACGTGGACTTATTCCTTTTGACGCTTTGGGTTACGAAAGTTTGAGCGATAGACTTTCCGGCCTTTGGTTACGGTTAGGACTTTACCCAGAATGGGAACTGGTTTTTCAATCTTCAAATGTAACATCATACTCCAGTTTACCAATTGCCGAATGTTCATTTCAAGGAGCAAAAACACTTCATCTTAAAATCAATCTACCAATACGTCGCCCAAATATTGACTGGAAATTGCACCGGGTTTCAAAACTGGTTCCGTTTGCTTTCAACAAGCAGGTTTGTATTGCTGACGTGAGCGAGAATGTCGTAATTGTTGAGAACAGCAAAAATGAGACATTTTTTATTGAGAACTTTGGTCTTCACAATTGCGATATTCAGAACCCCAATAATAAACTTTGCTTGGTGTCTAGTATCCCTCAGGTTAAACTAAATAGAATGAAATCTTGTCTCCTTCAAAATTTATATAACGGATCAAACATGAATTTCTTAGAGTCATGTGATATCAGTTGCAATGATAAAATACCAGCGACAGCTCGCCTTGAAAATAATGAATTCTCCATTGCTAACGCAGATGCAGTTCAAATTCGCTGCATGTTTCCATATTTTTTTGGTCGTGATCTTGGACCAACACCTGCGATTGGGAGCCTTAAAGTACCTATCGTATGTGGGTGTAACTATACAATTGTATGGAATAATCAAACCACATTTTTTAAACCTGCTCTTTCTCTTTGCTTTGGCGAACACTTTGGCCCTGAATATTTTTATTATTCAACACCATTTTCTGAAAGTTTTTCATCTTCCATCTCTATTTGGGTTTTGGTGGTGACAATTTTAGTGATTCTTTTCGTTGTGATGGGCATTCTATTTGTATTTTGTTACTTTAGATTCTGCAAGTCGCGAAATTTTAGTCCCAATGTACGTATGAAGAAAATAATTACTTAAAATATTTGCAAAGAAATCTTGATATTTTTGTATCGATAATGTATTTATTTTGATGTACTTATGCAAACATTTATTCTAGATATCTAATTATTTATCTTCGTGCTATTTCCGTCGTTAACATAAATGTCATATGTTTTCGGGGAAGATTTGTGTTTTTAAATAGTCGATTGTTAGAATAGAGACAGTTACAGTAGAAAGCTGCTTTTGGTTAAATATTAAGTTATGATTATCGATACTTGTACACAAATTGACTAGCTTATAATTTATGCTAATTGTTAATAATAAATGTAAATCTTTGTAATTGGTGTATATTTTGGTTTTCTATTTTAAAGTTTCTCCAATTAATTTCCGCGATGTTATACGATTTAAATATTCATAACGATAATGCATAAATACCACAGAAATATCACGTCATGCTTCAATGTCACGATTGTGCTCAGTGAGATACGTGTCCATAAAATCACGATTAAATAAAAATGTTTTAGCAGTTTCGTAAATGAAGTCATGAATTCCATTTGTAAATCTAAATAATAGATTAATCTTTCTTAAAATTATCCCTTTTCACACAGGTAAGGTACCCTGAGTCATCATTAATATATCCCACATTTGAAATAACAACAGCATTGA
>JAQIXX010006510.1:0-12105 GCA_034700605.1 Willowsia nigromaculata
AAAAATTACAGTGATAGCTGAGGAGGATGAGGTGCCCGATGTCAAGGACGTCCCTAACCCCGTCCCGCCCACCGAAACGAAAAGAACTCGAAGTGCCAAAAAGATTGCAGCGGTATCGCTTCAACTGTACACCTCCAGTGGACACACTAGTGACAATGATAGTGAGTTGAGCTACAATCCAAATGTAAACCACCTCTCAATAAAAACGGAACCAAACGAAAGGTCAAATGATGCGAATCCCAGTGGTGACTCAGAAGAGGAGGCACTTAAGGAGGAGTCTGCCCTTGAGAAAGCGAGAAGGCATAAAAAACGGTTACCTCTGCCGTAAGAAATACAGCTTCAAAAAACTGTCGTTATTATAATATTTAGTCTATTCGTACATTTAATTTAAGTGATACTTTTTCAAAACAGGAAGGACAGTGACAATCAGAACCACCACAGGGGTCAGATAAGACAGTTCATGCTTATCGAGGAAAATCTCTATCTCTACCGCTGGGACAGCTTCGTTCTGTACACACGCAGTCATTTGGAGTGCCTGGCTCACAAGTGCGGCTTCAAAACTGAGTTTGACTACTTCCCATCATTCCAGAGGATGAGGACCCACATGGAGGAAAAACATCGAAACATGAAGCACCGCCAGCGTAAGCCGTTTCACATTCAAAACTTAAAACGCTTTCCAAACGCCAAAATTAGAGGTTACAAAAACTGGAGAATGAGGTTTTCGAACACCAAAATTGATAGTTTAGTTTTTTTTAAATTCTTCTGCTTTCAGGAACGCCACATCCCTGCATCCCCTGCAACAAGATCTACAAGAACCGTGAGGACTTCAACAATCATTTTAACGAGGCTCATTCTGCACCACAACGAGCAGTTTGTGAATGCTGCTTGATGATACACTCCAGAGCCTACCTCCCAACCCACATGTTCACCCACAAAAACTCGGCTGAGAAAGCTGACGCCATAGCGAAGAATCTTATTCCTGGAAGATGCCTCCGACGTCTTAAGAAGAAAAATAATAATGAAGGAGCCAAAAATATTGCAACCGCATCACATCTCGACATCTCCAGCAGAGATGCTGAGGAAGATGAGGTGACAGTGGTCAAAGGCATCTCAGTACCTTCCCCTCCCAAAGAAACGAGAAAAACACGAAAAGCCAAAAAGGTTTCAGCTTCAGCGTCATCGCTTCAACTGAATAATTCCAGTAGTGACTCCAGCAGTGACAACGACAATGACATGGAATACAATCCTAATTCAACCCACCCGTCACCCCAAACGGACTCAAGGTTAAAAGAGGAGGACGCCAGTGATGACTCAGAAGACGAAGACGAGACACTTCAGGATGACCCTGCCCTTGAGAAAGCAAGAAGACATAAACGATTACCTCCACCGTAAGAAACACAGATTCAATGTGTTACTTTTTTATTTCAGCTATAACTATTAATTTAATTTGAATTATACT
The DNA here is from genome assembly GCA_034700605.1 of Willowsia nigromaculata. NCBI lineage: Eukaryota > Metazoa > Arthropoda > Collembola > Entomobryomorpha > Entomobryidae > Willowsia > Willowsia nigromaculata. The sequence continues at coordinate 1,460 of JAQIXX010006510.1, forward strand.
TTTTCAAAGCAGGGGGGACAGTGGTAATCAGCGGCCAAAGAGGGGTGAAATCAAGCAGTTCATGGTTATCGAAGATAATCTCTATCTCTACCGCGGGGATAGCTACGTGCTGTATACACGCAGTCATTTGGAGTGCCTGGCTCACAAGTGCGGTTTCAAAACGGAATTTGACTTTTACCCATCATTCCAGAGGATGAGGGCCCACATGGAGGAAAAACATCGTGACAGGAGGCACCGTCAGCGTAAGCCTTTACTCATTCAAAACTTAAAACACTTTCTAAGCACTAAAATAACAGGTCACAAAAACTGGTTTGCTTTTAGGAACGCCACATCCCTGTATCCCCTGCAAGAAGACCTACAAAAACCGCGAAGATTTCACTAATCATTTCAACGAGGCTCATTCTGAACCACAACGGGTTGTTTGCGAATGCTGTCTGATGATAGCCTCCAGATCTTACATGCCAACCCACATGTTCACCCACAAAAACTCTGAAGAAAAAGCTGACGCCATCGCGAAGAATCTTGTTCCTGGAAGATTCCTCCGTCGAGCTCGGAAGCAGAAGGATGAAATGAAATATTCCTGTCCCTATGAAAACTGCACTTATGCCACCAATGAACACGGGAATCTCAAGCGCCACCAAAGAAGCCATCTCCCCAAAGAGCAGAGAAGCGACTACGCCATTTGTCCAGAATGTGGATTCCAAATGCTCAGGGAACGTCTCAACTCCCACATTCAAAGACTACACCATCCAGAAACGATTGACAGATTTCTTCAGTGCAGCATTTGTGATAAGAAGTTCCCATTTGGAGATCGATCGAGATTTGACACCCACATGAGGAAGCACACAGGTGAAAAACCATTCCTGTGTCCGGAATGTGGAAAAAGCTACTCTGATCAGGGGTCACTCACCTATCATCTCAAAAATCAGCACGATCCGAATCCTCAAGAATGGCCCTGTCAGTGGTGCGATATGGTTTACTTGAAAAAAGGGACCCTCAACCAACACATGGTGCGCAAACATCCGGATAAAAGGAAGCCCGGAAAGAATACCCGGAAAAGGAGGTCGCTGTTCTGTGGGGAGGAGGAAGAGGTCAAGGGGGAGGTGTATGGTCCAAAGCAAATGTTTCCGTGTCCCTATTGTGATATCATTTGTGGATACAATTTTACGTTGAAGAAGCATCTGTTTAGGAAGCATGGGATTGGGGAAATACGGAAGAAACAAGGTCGCAGTTATTATAGGAGAACACAGAAGGAGGATGAAGAGGAGAAGCCTTATGATGAAGGTGACAACAGCAGATCAATGTCCGCAGAGGAGGAACGGGAGGATGGCAGTGGAAGAGGAGAAGGCGGGAAATCGACTAGAAGCGTGGAAGAAAAGTTTCCAGGAAGTTCATCGAATTTTTTTCATTATGGAAACTATTATTAACGTTACCAGTATCTTACTTAATAAAAGTAAGAGCCTATTTTATAAATTAATTAAGTATAAGTATAGCCTATATTTAATTATGTAAATTTTGTACCGGATTTTTTAATGAAAATGTTATTAAAGTATGAGTCGTTTCATGAATACATTTCCTTGTACCAAAACTACTGGCAATGTTATTTCCAAGTTTGTTTGGGACGATCTAGAATTATTGGAAATGACGGGGCAGCATGAGACTAAGCTTTGTGAACCCTATGTCTTTTCTTATCGTCAACATCATTTGCTGAAGATGCATTTGGACATTGGATTAGATCAGGCCAAACAAGATAACCTCAAAGCACACCGAAGGCTTGCAAATATTGTTATCAAAAATTACTTAATTAAAGTTAGTTTAGGTCACAAATTATTGATGATTATTGTACTTGCATTTAGCTTAAGATAATTCATGCATTTACTTCGGGAAAGCTATAACAGATTTATTCATTATGAATATTTTAAAGTAGCAATAATCACATTTACAGGTCAGGTATTATACTTTCTGAATCTTGAATCAAATTAGGTCTCCCAAATTATATTAGGCAGGCAATTATATTTAATTGAAATCATGAACACAATATTCCTAATAGTGATATTATCTTTGAAGCCTGACAATTTCAAATAGAGTTTGGAAGTCCTTCCCCTCATCAATCAAAACATGACAAAAAAATGCAGCAGCAAAGTTCTCCGCAAAGGCATGCCTCCTTCTTATCCAGTTTGTTGCCATCCACATCATCCTTATGATTTGGCTGAAATAACAATCATTAAAAAATATTGATAGGTGCATGTTTTAGTAAATATTGAGACATACTTTAAATTAAATTAAAAATATCTACCTGTTGAGACTGAAGGGGCTGCAGGATAATTGGTTTTGGCAAAACCTGCTCCACTTCCAGATTTTGCATTTTGCAGAAATTAGTGTACACAGTAATGGGGCTGGGAACGGGCTTTCGAGCTTTAGAACGTGAAGGCTTTTTGATTGTATTCTTGACACTTGTTGGCACTCCAATTGGCATCTTTTTCTCTTCTTCTTCAAAGACATCTTCAATTGGCACAAAAATCTTTTCCATGAAATCGTAAACCCTTTCAAATTTATTTAGGGTGCACAATATTGCAATGCAAATATCATTTTGACTAGTTATTTTGGAATGCAGCCTCTCGAGTCCGCCACCCTTCAGCCATTCGTCCTCTTTGCCAATTATATTGATGGGAGTGACCACCTTGAATGTCATTCGGATGCGATTCAAAATATCCACAATCACGAAACCAATCCTTTTCTCGTTGCTCTGAAATGCAGAACAAAATTAATGTCAGGCAAAAGATAAGCTACTTTGGCTATGAATTATTGCTCCTATTTTAATCCAATCTGAATTAAAATTTAGTATCAACTTACCCCAACCACAAGAATCACGGAATTTCCAAACTTTGGGTTTCCAGGTGGGAGTGCTACATCAACACAGACCAATTCGTGTCTAATTAAGTCCACAATTTCACCCTGACTAATTTGTAACTTGTCGTTGTCAACCTCCTCCTGGATCGCTCCCTGCCGCTCCTGTACTTTTGCGTGCAATAACTTTGGCAGTTCACGCAAAATGCTTGTCAAAACCTGCATAGCATCAAATGCCACGGAAATCTCCACAGATGCGTTATTCGTGCACATTGCCATTTTTATTGGATATTCTTTAAATTATCCCTAAATTCAACTATAGGAACCTTCCACTGAATAAGGTACGGTAAATTTTGAAATGAGAGCTACCTTTCCACAAATTTTTAAATGATTTCGTGATTTCTTTTCCTTTTAATTGCCACTTTTGCGAGGTGAATGAATACTTGACAGTGTTCTGACGAGCAATGAGAGAAATCAGAATATCTAAACTTAATACTTCAAGAATTGATACTCATCTATTACCTCCCTACTTACATACTGAAGTGTTCGTGTCATGCTTGTAGAACATGATTCATGCATGTAATTCCAGTAAAGACTCCTCTGATGAGTCATTCGAAGGCCCAATAAATAGATAACTTTCATTCAGGTTTCATACGTATATAAATGCGTTAGTTTAGCAGCAAAGCAACATTCATAAAACTTTTTTAGAGCTCGTTTGGTTGGGTAAAGTACCCTAAATATTTTCATGGATTATGGATAATTTCACATCAATTTTTCATATCGCTATTCACCTTAATTCCTTTCCAGCAAGAAGAAGATTGTGTTTAGATACAGATACAGCTTGAAAGTCTTTTGTCCTCGAGGTGTTTTTGTATGGAATCAGGTATTCATGCAGTTCAGAAAAGGTCTCATTTCTTTTGCTTCTTTTTGGTTAATTGAGTTTGTGTAAGTATGTATGTATTTCTCTAGATTGAAAGTCTTATCATCTTAATGAAGAATCTACATTATTACTTTGATGACTTATGATCACCCCATATCATGAAAGTCCCATTCCTTCTTATTCACCAAGATAGAGAGCTGGTTCTGGTTCACTCAAAGTGATCTCGCGTACTTCCCATACTCCTCCAAAAAACTCGTCAGTGTCTACACCTCCATTCCGATGCTTTCCGAACTTTCGTAAATAATAAATTTTGAATGACACAAAGTATGCATAACAAAGTACATGAAAATGGAACTCATTTATGAAAAGTGAAAGCTAGCTTTAGGATGATGTAAGTTTTTAATTCACTTGGAAACAATGCAATGGGTGAAAGTGACAATAAACTTTGAAATGAATTAGTTTGGAAATGATGGGGTTAATAGAGAATTTGAGAATTCACCACAATGTGAGAATATGCAAGCTTCAAAATCATGGAACAACCTGGCAATTACATTGCAAATTATTATGTTTATGGAAACTTTGCTTGGGACGAAATGGTTAAGTCATAATTATTGGAAAGGACGGGGCAACATGAAAGTAAGCTTTGTAAATCCTGTATGATTCCTCTTATCGTCAACATCATTTGCAGAAGATGCATTTGGACAACGGATTAGATATGGCCAAACAAAATAACCTCAAAGCACACGGTAGGCTTGGAATACTGTTATGAAAAACTACTCAGGTAATCACTGTTAGTTTCACAAATTACTGATGGAAATTGTACTTGCTTACATTCAGCTTAAGATATTGATATTGCATGCATTTACTTTGGAATAGTTAGAACAGATTTATTCATTATGAATATTTTAAAGTAGTAACGCAAAAAGAACTTAAAAAATTATTATACTCTCTGAATCTTGAATCTAATTAAGTCTACAAAACTATATTAGGATTTATATTTAATTATATTTAATTAATTAGTCTGCAATTATATTTAATTTAAATTATGAACACAATATTCCTAATAAGGACATTATCTATTATCTTTGAAGCCTGAGAATTTCATATAGCGTTTGTAAGTCCCTCGTCAACCAAAACATATCGAAAAAATGCAGCAGCAGCATTCTCCGCAAAGGCTTGCCTCCTTCTTATCCGGGTTGCTTTCCACATTTCCATTTGGCTGAAATAACAATCAATTAAAAATATTGATAAGTTCATGTTTTAATAAATATTGGGACCTAATTTAATAATTTAATTAAAAATATCTACCTGCTGAGAATGAAAGGGTTGCAAGGTGATTGGTTTTGGCCGACCTTCCTCAATTTCCGGATTTGGCATTTTGCAGAAATTAGTGTACACAGTAATGGGGCTGGGCACGGGCTTCCGAGCTTCAGAACATGAAGGCTTTTCAGTTGTATTCTTGGAACCTGATGGTACTCCAGTTGGCGCTTTTTCTTCTTCTTCTTCTTCAAAGTCATCTCCAATTAGCACAAAAAATATTTGCATGAAATCGCAAACCCCTTTAAATTCATTAAGGGCACACACTAATACAACGCAAACGTCCTTCTGATTAGTTATCTTCCAATACAGCGTCTGGAGTTCGCCACTCTTAACCCATTCGTCCCCCCTGCCAGTTATATTGATGGGAGTGACAACCTTGAATGTCATTCGGGTGCGATTCAAAACATCCACAATCACCAAGTCAATCCTTTTTTCGTCACTCTGAAATGAGAAGCAAAATAAGGTGAGGTAGACGATTAGCTAACTTACTTGACTATTATTCACACTTTTGGCATTTGTCAAAAAATGACAGATCTCACTAATTACAAGAGTAGCATGAATTGTTGGAACAACTATTTTAATCCAATTTGCAATTATAGTGAAGATATCAGCTTACCCCAACAACAAGAATAACCGAATTTCCAAAGTCTGGCTTCCGAGGTGGGACTGGTGGGAGTGCTACATCAACACAGACCAATTTGTGTCTAATTAACTGCATAATTTCACCTTGACCTTGTAGCTTGTCGTTGTCAACTTTCTCCTGGATCCTTCCCTGTCGCTCCTGCATTGTTGCGTGTAATAACTGTGGCAGTTCAAGCAAAATGTTCGTCAAAACTTGCATGACATCAACTGACAAGGAAGTCTCCAACGAGGAGTGCGGTTTTGGAGCTTCCAACGAGGAGTGCGGCTTTGGAGCTTCCAACGAAGAGTGCGGCTTTGGAGCTTCCAACGAGGAGTGCGGCTTTGGAGTTTCCAACGAGAAGTACAGCTTTGGAGCTTCCAACGAGGAGTGCGGCTTTGGAGCCTCCAACGAGGAGTGCGACTTTTGAGCTTCCAACGAATAGTGCGGCTTTTGAGCTTCCAACGAGAAGTACAACTTTGGAGCTTCCAACGAGGAGTGCGGCTTTTGAGCTTCCAACGAGAAGTACAACTTTGGAGCTTCCAACGAGGAGTGCGACTTTGGAGCTTCCAACGAGGGGTACACCTTTGGAGCTTCCAGTAAACGTATGTTTGAACGATGCATTTGAAACTGCTTGTGAGATTTCTTGACCGCAGATTTGCGACGCTCTTTCATGCACATTGCCATTTTTATTGGGGTTTTACTTAAAACTGTCCAAATTCAACTGTAGAAACCTTCCACTGAATAAGATACGTTAACTTTTCACTTGAATTTTGAAATGAGAGCTTTCAAAACAGTTTTTAATAATTCCCTGAATCCTTTTGCTTTTAATTGCCACTTTTCTCAAACAAAGTTTACATATAATTTAGATAGTGAGAAACTACTTGCTACTTGTGAGGTGAATGAATACTTGACAGTGTTTTGAGCAATGAGAGAAAACAGAATATCTAAACTTAATGGTTCAAGAATTGATACTCATCTTTAACTTCCCTACTTACATACTGAAGCAAATAAAGTTCGTTTCATGCTTGTGTAATTCCAGTAAATACACTCCCCTGATGAATCAGTCGAAGGCCCAATCCATATCATCCAAACACTGGAGTTGTTCTCCCCTCCTTGGTCCACACTCAATGATAGTCCGAGCATGCATACATTTAAATCTACGAAAAATGTCGTTACAAATGTCCCTAATATGAAGGCTGTTGGGACCAAAACCAACCAAAACGAGTTTTTCTGATGTCTCATATTCCAAATCATTGGACAAATGCATTTTGGAGTGAATAATTTGACTCTGCATCATTAACAAATCGAATTGAAAGTCATGATTATTCAAGTAGTTAAGCTGGCTGGAGCGGTCAATGTATTTTAAATGACCAGCCAAAGCATATAAGGCTGTCTGTGTCGTACGTCGTGTGAGGGATCATCCACAGATGATGTCGCAAATAAAGGATGGAGGGGGCTTTAGCAGTGCAGTAGTGTGACACGTCATACGTTCGTATATGGGGAAGTATGTATGTGACAAGGAGGAGGGGGTCTGAAAAAATGGTTTGCGTGACATCATTTATGGATAGCCCCTTCCCAATTGGATACAGCAGTGGAAAGTGGATTGCAAAAATGCAATTTCATGTAGAACGTACTACAACATGAAATATTATTATTAAGGAGCGTAAGCTTCTTATTGGTTTCGTTCGTGTCTGTCCGTCTGTCCGTCCAGACGATATCTTTCGAACGCGTTATCGGATTCGCTCCAAATTTGGTACACAGGTACCTTAGACCATGAGGAGGAAGCCTATTGATTTTCAGGCTCCTAGGTCAAGTACCTTCGAAATGACGGGCACCTTAAGGTACCTATCACTGAGAATTCAGATACAACATTGCTAGGAGGCTGGAAAAAAGTATTCGGGGGTTTTTGAGGGCGCTCTTTTCAAATCTGTTGTCAGATTAGATCTTTGAGCGCCCCCTGGTGGGGAATTTGGCTTTTTAGTGATAGAAGCGTCCTAGGGGCTGGGGAAAAGTACTGGGGGGTTTTCAAGGGAGCTCTTTTCAAATCTTTTGTCAGCTTATTCCTTAATTATGGTTATTTCTTTGTCATTGGCTTACGCTCCTTCGGTACCCCGGTTGTACCGGTTTATTGTCATTAATAATGAGGATCCGCGTTTACTCATTTCATCATCCTCATCACGCTTTTTCAGTCAGTGAAGTTAAGTTATGAAGTGAAGAGGAAGCTAACAATGGCCAGTGTCTCCTTAGTAGTTCCAAGCTTCTCCCTTCTTCAAGATTTTCAAAATCAATTTTTGTTTTATGAGGTGTTTGTACTCCTGCATTTTCCAAAACAATGATTTGTGTTCCAAGAAATGGAAGCAAGTCAAAATCATGCACAGTTTCCCTAGTGAAATTATAACATTCATCACCGGAATTTGACTTACATGCAAATCTATCAATATTTAGGGAAAACTGGACAGGAAATGCTACTTTCACTCAGAACATCAAACAAAAAGGAGAGTTCTACTTTAAATATAGTATTCAATATTTTATGTTAATTAAAATTATTTGAATCCTCTTTCTCCTGCCCATTATAAACCGCATCAACACCATTACTGGATAATTAACTGCACTCCAAATTATTCAGTTCATCCATATTAACTCGTCAATTGGCATCCAATGACGTCATCCTGGTGGGTGGTCTCTTTGTGCACCTGGTAGACTTGCTGCCGCCGCGGCATTTTGTGCTGCGTGTCGTCAGCCACTGCTGGCGGCTCTGTGTTGTGTCGAACCTACCTATTCTCTGTTCACTGTGCTATGGCGCCTAGCTACTAGCTAGCATGCCAGCAAGCCAAATACATCAACAGCTGACGCAGCAGCACAGCATTATTCAGCTGCTAGCTCGCGCTTGGTAGGCAGTTGCCTCGGCGGAGTGCCATAGCGCAGTGAACAGAGAATACACACTCACACTGCACTCATCTTCCAACACACAACTCGAGTTTTGCCTGAATCCAAGCTTCATCAATCAGCTGACAGGTAACTAAAAGTTAATTAATTTTCACTCACCTGCATTCAAATTTACTGATTGTTCCAAGTGTAAAGTTGACAGGGACCTAGCAGCTTTCAATTAACGTCACTAATGATCTATCTGTCTGGACACGGGCCTTAGAAAGAACCATTTAAGTGGGATGATTATAATTTTTTAATTAAAGAATAACTAGTAGTTTTCCTGTTTGGCTGTTAGTTTAATTTTTTTCGAAGTCGTTAAATTGTCGAGCTTTAGTAGTCACAGAAATTCTTGTGATCAGGTTATTCAATTATTCTGCTAGTGCAAGTTTTGAATTGTGATTGTCTCGTGAGTAATAGAAAGTTATTTAGGACACGTTTTAATTATTAATTGGATTGTTTTAATTAGCAGAAAAAAATCCAAGCCAAGGCCTTCCAGAAGGTGTAACGGTCAACGGTGGAACAAAACTTATTTGTTGGAGGTCAAGTTCTGATCGAAGAATCCAATATGGACAGCCACGGAAATCCCCAGAAACGTGTGGGCGCAGTGGACAAAGGTTCCTATCCACCGCTGGAGAAACGCACACGGGTTAACCGTGGAGGAACGGATACATTTGGAAATCCGTAATTAAAATTGCTTTAATTTTTTGTATCTCAAATGTCAATGCTCAGAAAAGCAAGTAATAATTATCGCCTCCATTGTCTCCTAATTTCAGGATTGTTTCCCACATTGACGCCATCGAGGATGAGTACGCTGCGTTCATGAAGCAGATCAGTGATGTGAAGAACTTCTTACTGGCTGGAAATCTTCACGGGCAGGCGAGCGACTGGAAGCAGAAGCATTTTGCAGTTTTGTCCATCACTCCATACTGCAAAGTCACCCATCGCCAATTGATTCCTGCCGAGTTCGCCATCGTCGTCTTCTCTTTCGAGGGTGGCATCAAAGAAATTCACTCCGGATTCATCAATCCAGGTTACACATTACATTCATCATCCACACTTGAATATCATTTTGTAGTGAATTATTTAACTGCGTTCGCCTAACCACAAGAAATTGATTGATTGTTTTGTAGGCGAAATTCCGTTTGGCGAGCTTGGGGAAGTGCAGCAGCAGTGCGACATTAATGGCTTGCCATTTCCTGGAAACACCAAGGCCACTTTCTTGACTCCTTCGAACTTCAATGAGATCGTCTTCAACTTGACCAACAAGGTAATTAACTATCAAGTAAAAATTCCCCTTCCATGAATGAATGTTGCTGAAGAAATTAAATTCACAGAATAATGAGCTTTCTTTGATTTTCTTTGGAATTTTCAGTATGGACTATTCATGGACAACAAGTATCTGTTTTTCGCCCCGCGTTTCCACCTCCCAATCATGAATTGCTGTTTGGCCTGGATCTATGCTCAGAAAGGTGAGGTCACTCCAGAAGTCTGAATGAGATTTTGAATGTTTCCCAATTGAATGCTTTGTCATTTTCTATTTATTCAACAATTCTGTTTTATTTTAATTTCGGAAGAGCTGGAAAAATCACCGAAGATGTTCACCATTCTCCACCTGGAAGTCCTTCTCATGGAAATGTCCAAGTTGGTGGATGATCCTGAAAACACTCGGGGCGTGATTCGTCACGAGGGCGGAGCTGGAAAGTTCATTTTTCACCCACGTTATGATTTCGTCTCTGAAATAGCCTGTGACTGGCATCAAAAGGTGAGCAATCAAAATAATATGAAATAGTCTGGGGCGAGCGAAGACATTAATGATAGATCAGTTTTATGAGAGTATGTCTGTAATTAAATGTATGGCTTTTATTGCTGCTCCATTTTTAGGGTGACGCTGTCAACAAGGTGGACCGATGCTGTCAAAACATTGCGTTGCGTCACGCCTACAATGCGCTCTTCTACCTGTGCCACTTGTTCAAGAGAGAGATCACTCCGGTGACTCATTCACCGTATGCACCACCAGCACCTCAAGCACCTGCTCCTCGTCGTCGTTAA
>JAQIXX010006511.1:0-12105 GCA_034700605.1 Willowsia nigromaculata
AGTCCTTCCCACACGAGCTCATGAAGAAGTCGGTGTTGGGGATCCAAGGATTCTGCCTCCTTCGGAGATATACCTTTTAACGACAAATAATTTTTTTTACATATTGTCAATCAAATATATCTCAACCAAATCACTTCATGAAATTTAACTAACCAAAAAATTTCGCATCAAATTCGTCAACAGGAACCTTCAGAAATCCAGCATTCGTTTTCCTCGCATCCGAACGATGAATAGAGCATTGCTCACGAAGCCACCTAAATGGAGGAGGGTTGCAGGTTCCATCCTCGCCGTTGAACAACAGATTCCAAAACTCCTCCAAATTGTTGGAGCCAGGGTAACGACAGCTCATTCCAATGATCGCTATCGGCTCTTTGGCGTATTCTCTGACACGATTTGGAGTCATCTCACTTCTAACTATCTGTAATGGAGGAGATGCGGAATGCTTGATCAATGGCTCCACATCTTCACGCTGAATTTTCATCCAGTAAATGGCCACGAGTTTCCCAAGAGTTCCAGTAGCTTCCAAATCCGAGATTTTTGATTCTGTCGGGTAGCTTGCAAAATTCACCATTGACAACTCATGCTCATACCTGCAAATTAGTATCGTAATCACAATAGTTTAATGCTTTGTGCATTATAAAACACTTTTCTATAAAATCTCAAGTTACCCCAGCAGCGGTTGTTCCTTTGACAAAACTTTGCAAAATTTTCCCGAAAGAGTTTCATCCGATTTGGTCTGATTCTTCAACCATTTCCTCAAATGAACGCCAATGGAGGTTCCTGCAAAATAAATATCTGCACTTGCATTTCCACAAAATAAATTGTATCAATCAAAGGAGTACTAACCATTAAGCTCGTTGTTCTTTAGCCAAGCCATTAACCCTTCAAACAAGTCAACAGACGGCTTGAATAGAAACACGGAAGTGTTCTTAACATCCTCCAGGAACATGAACGCGTCAGTCGACTTTGCAAAAATTTCGTCAAAATTTCTCAAAGCCATCATTGTCGGTGACACGTATGCGCAGTTCTTGAATGTGCGGAGAGCCAAGAGGGAATAAATTTTCGCAAAATCTTCCAATTTCAAACGAGCCGTGTTCCGGTCTTCTTCCAAGTAAAACACAAAGTCCATTCCACGATTGAGGGCCTGTCTGTTCTCAACAGATCAAATTTCGTCATTAATTATAATTTTTAGATCAAAATGTTGATGATGTCAGCAAGTCTCCAAATTACCTTAGATCCAGAGAGATTCTGGAAGATGCGATCGCAGCGATTTTCCTGGTTGTGAAGGCCCTTCGCAATGAAGAGGACAGTAGTAACGCCTTTGGCACATCTTCAGTGCAGAGGGCGGAAGTGACCCACACTTCACTGTGGAGTCCTGCAATTATTTAAAATAAATTGTATCGCAGATGTAATTTTTAAAATTTAGATATCTTAACATTTCCAGTTAAAATTTCAAAATTTACCGATCATTCCAAAACTGTGAGAATCTTCAAGATTTTTTTTGTTATCAAAGACTAGCTTTAATGCTCAAACAGTAGAGGATCAACAAGATAACGAAGTCTTCTGAAACTTGTCCAAATGATTGGGTCACGGTTTTGTGCACTAGCTTTTATAGAATATCTGGAGAATTTCCTGGAGAACCTTTCCAAATTTAAAAGTTGAATACAAATGGGGAGGTTATCATATCCATCCATGCTGTTTTTGTTTATGGTTTGCTTAGTAAATTCTCAAATTTGAGACAGCAAAGGGTTGAGAACATCAGTCATGAAATCTGGTTTTGTTGTAATCAGGTACCTTTAAATGTTACCTTTGCTCATGTTATCATCTCTTCTAGAATCCAGATTATGATAAGCTTATTTAATAATTTTTTGTCTCGAGTCTCTGTTTGTGAGGATGAGCATGAGCGATTCCCTGATGCATTATTACCTTGTGTACGACGTGACGTAAGATTATATAATTAGTTGTAAGCGCAATAGCTCATCCGCACACAATAATAACACTATTTATACATGAAAAATAGGTTTCACGAATTTCTGATAATGTGAATATTTGTTTGCTTGTTGTGCATTCCTCAAACCTGGAGAAATTCTTTTCCACGTATTTTGTTAAGATTCTTTTCCAGATAACCTGTAGCCACACCTGACCCATGTTGCTTTCATATTTTTAATGTTATCATTCAGGAGGCTTAGGTTGCAAATTGCAAATTAAGTAAAGACACATCATGCTCATCACATTTACAAATTGTTTGGTGATTATGAAGCCTAATAGTAATAAGTTAATAATTAGTTATCCTGAAATTTAATTTGAAATAAAGTGTATCGTAGATGTACTTTTTAAAGTGTATCTTAACATTTCAAAACTGTTTGTCTTGTGTCTTAGTGAAACTAGCCGAAATGATTGGGTCACGGTGTTGTGCACTAGCTTTTAAAGAAATTCTGGAGAATTTCCTGCAGATCCTTTCTAATTGATAAGGTGACTACAAATGCTTGGGTTATCATCTCCATTTTTTGTTTATGGTTTGCTCAATAAATGCTCAAATTTCAGATAGCACAGGGTCGAGTACTTCAGTCAAAAAAATCTTGTTTTCTTCTAATCTACCCATAAATTTTTCTCATGTTATCATATCTAGAATCCAGATTATGCTTATCTAATAATAATTTTTTGCTTGTCTTCAGTCTATGTACTTTGCCCAGTGGAATTCAGTTTTAATGAAAGATGCGAATGCGATAACCACATTTTAAGAAACTTGTGTGATGATAAGCATGAGCGATACACTAAAGCACAGCCAAAAATGTACTTGTAAACAGGCCATTATTTTCTGGATATTTTCTGTTTTCATATGAAAATAATGCGGTACAATAAATAAGAAACATCATTTGTGGATACATTGTATTAATTACTATTCACCCTTTTTGTAAAAGCTAGTATAGTTCTATTTACAACTATCTTCAATGAAACGTAGAGTGTTGGGATTTAAAAAATAATTAGCAATGCATTTGAACTTCGACCCTAGTTTTAAACGATGGCAGTTGCATCATATTAATTGCATTTATCAAATATTGTATGTCAACATTTACTAGTTATACTCCTCTTTGTAGTCACATCTAAATTAAATATTGCGTCGGAGAATATTCAAAGGCATATAAAGCTACTCGCCAACCCTTTTTAAACGAATTTTTGGAATCTTCAATAAAATATGGGGGAATGGCTCTACTAAAAAAACGATAAGCGTTTTCGGGTTCCTAGGAGCTTCCAGATTTGGAACTACAGTAATTAAGCCTTGCACACTTTTCCTGCTCACTTTAATTTAATTTGGAGTAGCTCGGTTTGGTGTACTGTTTATGAGAGCAATCTTTTGTGATCTCTGGTAGCTTCATGACAAGGACCCAGTGCTACCTGTGCGGTATCATTTGCAATCTTTTTTTGAATTCGTATTCACTGGAGAAATCGAGTTTGCGTGATTTATAATTAGCTTTAACAAATATCTGCATGTTCTACTTTATGTAACAAGTAATACCACCCTTATTCTCACATTTTCAACTTTTGCACAAAAAGTTTAATAATAATTTAATAATGATTTTCTCTGCGTCTCCTAGATGCACTTGCTTGAGTGAAGATGCGAGATGATGATGTAGATTAAAAATAAGTGATGATACTGAGTATCAAGACATGACTGATTTTTGCATCGAATTGCGGCTTCTTATTACATAAAATGCTGAGTAGGCAAACAACAACAGATAAATTATTGTAAGAAAAACAATTTTCGACCTAAATGTTGAGGTAGGAACAACTGGAGTTTTTGTGACTTGGGAAGGTGAGATAACTAAGTAAAGTAATTATTATTGAATTATGATAATACCTTAGAGGCTTTGGTGCTAAATTAATCGTGTGCAAATTTTCATGAGTGCTACCAAAATTTATAGAATTTCTTCTCAGAATCCATGTTTCCATAGTTGTTTATTTGCGCTGCACTTTAACATAAGTGGGTAAGCCGGATATGATTTTTTTTGCACAGCATCGCAAAAATAATAATGACTCGGTCTCAGGAAACCCTGTATACGATAATTTGAAACGTGTTTGCATTTTCAAAATGTATTTATATGTTATGTACTAGCATGTAATGCATCATGGAAAGTCCTTCAGATAACCTTAACTAACGGCTACATAATCTTTAAAAAATGTAGAGCACTGCATTTTTAATTCCTGCGCTTGGTTGATTTCAAGAACATTAAATCAATGTTATTTTGCCCTTCAAATGTAATATAGTAGTTCTCAAAAAGCTGAAATGTAAAAGTTACATAAATGGACAACAGGGCGTATTTTTATGCATGTGATTGAAATCGGAAGGGAGTAGTGGGCATTTATATCATTACCAAAATAAAAGTTCATTAAGTACGAATTACGTATACGAGTTTACCAACCTACTCAACATTTAAAAAAAATATTACGGCAGCTTATCTTCTAACCATTTAAACTATAAAATCACAATTTTTAGAAGTTTTTTTCCCTCATTTTGGAAACAAACAGGTTTATAGTTTTTTATTAGGATACACATGCTTATCTACCCGAACGGAAGTTGTTTCCTTATACCTCATAAATGCATTAGCTCTGAGCGCTCGCTATGCTCTATGAATTTGCAAAGTAAAATTGCTCTGGAAGACTGAACAAACAGCGCGCGAGTGATTTCCAGTTTGTGGATAGTGTGGTCTTGGTCTCATTGATAATCTTTGCGATTCCTAAGTACAAAATATTTCTAGTAAAGCTCACGGTATCTGGATTTGGAAACTTGTTACAGGTGTACTCTTGACCAGATGCATTAGTTTCTACATTAAGGACAGGTGTAGATTGCAAAATGATAACCTGTTTCAGAATTATGATAATGACTTTAATTACAGTGGTTCTGATCTGAAATATTTTGCAATCTAGTGAGAAGACTTCTTTTACTTTGCACCTTTGATCTCCTTTTGCTACTCAACAGCTTCAATCTGACAAACAATATAAAAACATTGTTATAGTAAATATATTGTTGAACCACGCACCCAATTTACATTGACCATTAGCATAGCTAGAGATACTAATTTCAACTTTTGAAATGCTCATGAAATTATACGAAAATTGCTCAACTCGGTTGAGACATTTTTGCTTCAAATTAATCTGAAAACATTTTTGAGCAATTTATTCGTATTAATTGTTGTTTATTTATTATTATCGTATTAAAGGCCTAACTTGAAAGCAATAATTTTTTAAATTTACTAAATTCGCTTTCTTTCATAATCAGTAGGTGTGATAAATGATAGGTCTATGTAGTTTAAAGACACAGAAAGAGTCAGAAAGAAGTGCAATACATTTCCACGAAAACCAATTAAGTAGGCTTTTATGAATAAAGTAACGAAATATAAATTTAAAATATCTGGATTATGACTAGCCAAATGATGAACGAGAAGCTGACCTTTTAGGTTTATTGCACTTTTACGTTCTACAGCTTACAAATTTTCATAAGTTGGTAATAAAATATCACTCTCTTTTAATGAATTTTAGATGGAATTTCTTAAGATGTTCAATAAATGTATTTATGTCACTACACATTCTCCTTATTCGTAATCCCTGAGAAAAAAATTATGAATTTTTAAGGAGGGTAGAATGATTTGATTTTGCATGCAAGTACAAGTGTCTTGACATGAGTTTTGAGTAGACTGAAGCTACTATGGTGTTATCATCATTTAGACATACGTTTGCATTGAGAAAGTTTATACTAGAGCTGTTATAATCAAAAGTAGATTTCAAGTTATCATGCATATTTATCAGCCAAATGTCTTAATTACTTATTTTACTAATCAAATCGTGTAATAAGCAGTCATGTCTTTGCTAGCTTTATTGTAGTCATAGCATATTATTTCCAAGCTCCTGCCGAATATATTGTGATTTTTTTTTATCTCTAACAAACATTCACATTAGTAGTTAACATAATAAAATTTACATGCGTGGACGACCAATGTTAACAAATGATTTTCATTTTCAAAAAAATAATTTGGCAAAATAAATCTGTAAAAGTTCGGGATTTTGTTTGCGGACTTACACTTTAGGTTGGCTTCTTCACCAAGGTCATTCGATCGCGGTGCATTTTCATGCCAATATGCATTGAGAAAACCGAATTTCATTATGTAATCACTAATTACAGACAAAAGCAAATCATGTTACATAATTTAGGCATGCACTTATCATAAATATCATCATGTTATTCACCGGTTTGTTTCCCAAGTTTTGTGATGAAATGGTACTGAAATAATAAACTGAGATACAAAGCGTTATCATGAGAATGATAAAATTGCAAAAAATGACATGAAACATGGCTTACTGATAGCGTGATGTTACAAAAATGTAATGAAGAACTGCATGCATTTTGGAATAGGATTAAATTTAGTACTGGCAATTATGGTATACACTTATACATATTATAATTATACTTGGTACAATGAACATCAGTTTACTATAAGAATTCCTTTGCATTAATACACTTAGGCAATTGGTTGAGCAAAATACTCTTTAATTTATGTATCACCCCATCATCTGTGAGTTTCTTATAAAAACTCTGCTCTGCTTTCCCAACATTTTCAAATTCCTCTGGAGAAATTGACTGCATATCCGGAACGGTTTTAGAAGCGGCCACCATCATTCGAGCAATAAGTAGCCCGATAATGACTCCATATAACCGGAACTCCTCACCTTCCTTTAGAAAATTCTCCCATGTCAACCCACTTTCTTTGGTATTCACTCCCAGCCCCTCTGCAAAGCTTGTAAACTCAGCAAAATAAATCATCAAAAGATCCTCTTCTCTTTCAAGTAACATTTCAAGTTGACAACTTGTCAATAGAAAGTAGAAGACATCGATAAGCCGACTTGCGGCGACACAATTCTGGAAATCGATGAGTTTTGCTTCGACTGGATGACTGGACTTTTCATCATTGCTGTGATACTGGAACATGATATTATTGACCCAACTATCTCCATGAATAATGACAGCATGGTCAATATCTTTAGTAGCCATGTCCCCCAAAATCCCACAAATGTCAGCTTCCGCTAGTTTTATTGCTCGAGAGCTGGCAAGCTCCTCTCCATGTTCTTTTAAGTTCTCAGCGGTTGCCTTTAGGGACTGGCTAAAAAAATATTGTTGCATTTCCGAAGTTTTAGCATTTTTATCAAACATTGAGTTGCTGAGTAGTGGGAAATCCTTTAGGATTTTCTCTCGGGAACCTCCCCATTTTGCAAAGGAAATTGCATGATATCTAGCCAATGTGCGAAGAAGAAGGGCGCAGTGATAGAAGTCCAACCCATTTGCGCGATTCCCCATTCGATATCTGAAGTATAATTAAAAGCTATCAACAAATTATGTTCAATCGTTTACTTATGGAATCTGGAATGCTTACCCGGACACTTTTAAATTCTCCAGAGCCAAATAGTCAGTTCTCCCATCCAAATAAACAGCGTAACATTTTGGCCATCCTTGAAACAAATTCTCGGTCGGAATATTGCGTTCCTGTTGGAGTTCAATGTAAACTGGAAAAACATCTTGGTAAAGCGCTGCTTCCTTTTTGAAAGCCTTCATCTCGCTTATCATGTTCGCACGGTTCACATTTCTTGGAAGTGTTTTTAACATTACTTGAAGTGTCTCATTGGCACCATGGTCGCCTTCCAGCTCCAGCTTCACAGCGTAAAGGATGGACATGTAGTTGTCCCCAATCTGGGTTCCGAGCTCGGCCTTCCATGATACCAATTTGAGTTGTGAATTGTAGCCTTGTATGATTTTCTTTATTACAGTGGGAGTGACAATTTCTTCGAGTTTTGGTTGGTCTTCTTCCACAGGTTTGGAATCCCCATTTGACACTGTTTTGTCGGAGTCCATTTTTTGGAAGGCCAGACGCAAGAAAAAATTGGTTTCGGTAAGAAAAGATGCAAGTGGAAAACATTAAATGGATACTCGACAGCTCAGGTCAGACGAAAAAGTAGGACTAAGGGATTTATGAATCTGAGCTTTGCTCATATATGATACATTCGAGCATACTTTTACTGTTGAGCATTCCATACTTATATGCATGTAAGATTAATTTAACATGCAACTCTAGTTTTTGTGAACTATAATATGCATTTATGTCCAGTTCCAGTTCAGTTGCATATAATTATTAGCAGAGAAAGAGGAAATATGCTAGAAAATTGAGGAAATATGCATGCAAGTATGGAAGAAAAATCGTAGAAAAAAAAAGAAAATATGACAAATTTTTGCCAAGTTTTACAATATTTGCATGAAAAATTGGCCAAATCGGACAAAACATGACTATTCTTCCAAATTTCTATGTAATATGCACACTGTAGAGAATATTATTCCCTCTGCGATGGCGCACTACCTATAATTACACATAAATCGTACGTGCATTTTAATTTGTACAGGTATCATAAATACCCACAACATTATCTGGCAAAATCAGAGTATCGTGTCCACTGGACAAAGTGGACAATGTCAACCTAAATTGGGGGTGGACATGGAAGTTTTGATACTATGGCAAAATGTGTTATACATTTAATTCAATTTTTTAAAAAAATATGACAAAAGTGTCCAAAAATGTAGGCAAAGCAGCAAAAACCGGACTAAACATACACGAAATCTCAAAAATATGCATGTTCTAGTCCATATGACAAAAAATGCTCAAAGTAGGACAAAATATGACAAACATGCAAGGATAAAATAAATTCTTTTTATATGATTCGTTCACATTTCATACGATATTGTGATAGGTGAACTATAAAGGAATAGGACAAATCCTACAATCTCTTTCTCTGATTATTAGCATTGGTTATAATGGAAACGGGCAAATCACGATTATAAAAAGATAATGTACATAATCAGAATGACATTGAAAAAGTTTTTTCGTAGGAGATAATTGAGTCGAGTATATCACACAACACATCACACTCACGAGGTGTTGGTGGCGGATAGCCATCTTACTTGTACAAATAATAATCTTAATTGGGAATGCCCCGTGACATATTTGCTTTTTGCAAATGAGACTTGCATTCAGAATTATGAACCTAAGAATTTTTGGAACCCGCTGGTCAGTATATTTACATATGAATTAACATGAGATTTCCAGGGTAACCAGACACCCCTCTCGACCTATCAATTATTCAATGAAAATTAAAAACTTTGCGTGGAAAGGTGGCCAAATTTTTTTTACATCATCTTCAAGGTTTTTGATCACAAATGAGTTGGATATGCATCACATTAATTACTCTTACAGATTCTGTAAGTCCACAAACTAAAATGCCCACGGTTTTGAACAAAAGGCCACTGTAGACACTATAATTTATAAACTACACTACAAAGCAAGTAGAAGCAATGTCTCCACGCAAATCAGTTCAATTAATTCAAATTTGGAATGCAATTTTACCTAATTTTATTATATATTCTAAAAACCAGAACAGCATTCAATTTATTAGACAAGTGCCATCACTGCGACTTCCTTGAACTCATTATTTAATGCAATGATAACTTCCTTCTCCGGAAATTCCTCTAAAAATATTTTCCGTAGAAGTATTTGATGAGTTTCTGTTCCAGGAAAACTAGTGACCGATGAAGCATCAACTTCCCAGATCATTACTTTCGCTAAATTGAGAACATCCTGGTGCCAATTAAAACAAAAGAGCAATCAAAACGCTGCCAGAGTTTGGGCGGTAACATATGAATCAAAATTCTCCACATGTAATCGTATTTACATGAAACAACTTGGTACTTGCAACATACGAGAAATTATGAAGAACCATGATCGTAAAAGCAAATGTTAACCTTAAAAGTACAAAAACTGAAATGCAGTTTTCACAAATTACTTATTTATGGTATAGCGAACAGATTGGAAAGGCTGGAGGAGGATCTTGTTAAGCATGACTGTTGCTGGTGGAGTCCATCTACGCAAGCAAAAACAGTTTTTCATAAAGTCTCTGATGACAGTGACTTTTGGCTCCTTGCAAACTTTCTGTCGAAGAGGAATGAGCACACGGAGGAGTTCGTTCAAAAATAAAACAATATTTTATTTGATGGGTGGTTGTGGATGATGCTTGCAATATTTTGTTTCCTTGTTTACTGCAGACCTATCATGTATCGTAGACTTTACCCTATATTAGCTTTCACAAGACTTTCTCTCAATATTTAAGGTTACGAGGGGCGTCTAATGTACTTCACAGGCATTTAGTTTAGCATATCATTTATTTAATTATATGATATATTTCTGTTGTCATTCGTAATTATAGCACAAAACTGTAGTTTTTATGCTAAAGAATACGCACCCGAGTTCAGTTGTGAAAATTTCAAGTAAGTAGCTTTATAGAGTGTAAATTTGGAAGAGTGAGTCTAATTTAAAATTTGAGATAGTAAATTTTGTTGTAATGTGATTTTAAATGTCAAGAACCTATTTTTATCAATAAATCACATTTAAACATTAAGTAAAAACTAACAGGCTTAGTAGTAAGCTTTAAAAAAACATTTTTTTTACTTTTTCAAAAATTTGAAATATCAATAAAGCTGTAACATTTTGAAAGTCAGCAAAAAGCAATTTACTGTTTTTCTGTAAACAACAAATTATCAAGTCTACACTTGTGAAGAAATATATGATCTCAACACAATTTTTTTCTGTGAATGTGGACACTAGATGAGATTTCATAAAATGTCATCATAAGATAGATCTTCGCTGCATATAGTATCGTTTAAAAACTGGTTTGAGTGTAAAGAAATGCGTTTGTAAGGTTTACTATGATGGTAGGATTTTTCATGTTGACATCGACAAAATTTCCTCATTCATTTTGGACCTACTAATATCAATTATTTTAATTATTTTTCCCTTTAATCATATGAAATAGTTTAAAGGTTTGGTAAAGACACCCTCGGATATCCAACAATCATAAACTTATAAACCTTTGAGCCGTGAATATTTATAGCATGAGAAAGTTAAACATTTTTTGTGATAAATTATCTTAAACTGAGTTCTAAAGCTGCAAGCAAGGCTTTTCATAAAACTTTAGCTCATATATTCGCCCAGTTTATTTTACACATTTTTCCAGTAGCTAGCAGAATCGGTATTAACAGATATAGAATCTGGAAACATTCGTAATTCAAATTGATTTTAGAAATTCATATTTGCATTCAATATATGATTCAGACTCGTTTCTATCTAAACAGTTAG
Source organism: Willowsia nigromaculata (assembly GCA_034700605.1). Taxonomy (NCBI): domain Eukaryota; kingdom Metazoa; phylum Arthropoda; class Collembola; order Entomobryomorpha; family Entomobryidae; genus Willowsia; species Willowsia nigromaculata. The sequence continues at coordinate 11,226 of JAQIXX010006511.1, forward strand.
GATGCATGAATTACACAAGCATTCTGTGAAACTCCTTTGGTTACATACGGGATCAACAAAGAAAAGAAAACAGTATTTCCATCATCATCACTTCATTCACCAGCAAATGTAAACATAAACATCTGACTTCTCATGTGTTCATGCCTGTTTCACAGCAGTCCGCTCCAAATTTTTCATGTCTATCGGGCTTTCACCATCACTCTCAATCTAAAGAGACTAATTTTTATAAACCTTGATTACAATTAGTCAAATAAAACGTACTATTAAGTGTTTGTGAATACTCTTGGCGTTAGACATTTCAGTGTCAATTTTCCTTAGGAATTATAAATGTAAAAAGTTTTATCATCACCTAATATGTTTCATGATATTTATTTGCTTATCAAAATGGTTCCAGTACAAATGAATTCACTAAATTTGAATAGTATATTTAGTTAATTTGCAGAATTGAGTCCTGAGGAAAGAACCATATCAGACATGCAGGAACTAATTACTGTAAAGACTGAAGATTTCAGTGGTACTAGCATCCTCCCTGATAACTCTCAAACGCCCCAAATACCTATCAGGATGAATGCCGAGCAAATGTAATATTTATGAAACTATCAAAATATTTAACATCTATTTTAAGTTGAATATGACTAAAATGTTTAGAATCTTTCCCTTACACATCTTACAGTTCTATACCGAAATTACCGAAAGTCAAGCCTGGAATTTGTACAAAATGTCACAAAGGTTTTCCTACTACAGATCTATATGAACATCACATTAAAACTGCCCACAAGGATGACCTACCTCATCCGTGTGGCGTCTGTGGAAAGAGATTTGCCCTCGCAGAACAAATGAGAAAACACAAAACAATTCACAATCCAAAACGGTACAGTGG
>JAQIXX010006512.1:0-12104 GCA_034700605.1 Willowsia nigromaculata
CTAGAGTAACATTTTTTCATAACTAGATTACAATGATCAGTGAAACTTAAGGTTTCGTCAAAAATGACTCCCAAAATTTTTAGGGACTTCACACGTTCAATAGGTGTGTTATTTACCTTCACAATAATATTATCAATTTTTCTTAAAGTTTGAGGTTTAGCCACAATAAGTAGTTTGGTTTTTTGTACATTAAGCTTTACCTTATTAGCAGTTAACCAATCATTCATACTATTTAAGTCACTCTCTAGGTCTTCAATTACTTTAGGCAGTGTATCAATATTGTTTGAGTTATACATATTTGAGTCGTCAGCAAAAAGTGTTATATTGCTATATTTTATCACATTAGGCAGATCATTGATATAAATAGAGAAGAAAAGACTCGAACATGACGCACCTTGAGAAATCCCTTTTGATGTTGTTTTTGTTTCGGATACATTATCTTCAATTTGAACATATTGGGAACGGTTATGTATCAATGAATTTATAATACCGCAGTTAACACCATACCACTTCATTTTTTCCATCAGAATACCTCTATCTACGCTGTCAAACGCTTTCTGGAGATCCAGTGAAATCAACAGAGAAATTCTGTCATTGTCTAGGTTATCGTATAAGTAGTCAGATATGGATACAAGTGCATGTGTAGTTGTGAGATATTTACGGAATCCAAACTGATTAATATTAAATAGAGAATTTTTCTCAAAATAATCACTTATCTGTACATAAATACATTTGTCTAATATTTTTGTCAGGACAGGTTGAATACAAATTGGACGCGTGTCATTTGGACTAGCTGGGTTTTTACATTTAGGTACAGGTACTACACGTGAAGTTTTCAGAATATTAGGTATATCTTCATTTTGAACGAATGTATTAAACAGAGCAGTAATATAATATACAAATGATTGTGACTGCATAGCAAGTTTTATATACTTATTACTAATACCTAAAGGATCTTCAGATAGTGAATCTTTATTTTTCATTTTATTCCATGAATTAATAACATCTTGAGGTGTAAAAAGGTTCAAGGTAAAAGAGAGGTTATTAGGATTTATATTGTCAGGTTTGGACGGAAAAGGATTAGAAGAATTACAATTAGAGGACGCTATGTTAATATAGAAATCATTGATAACATCAGGAGATAGATCAAGACCAACGTGATCGTTTTTATTAAGTTGAAAGACTTTCTTCAGTGAGCCCCAAATATTACCTTTTGAAAGGTTGGCAGAGATTTCGTTTTTCGTATCATTGAAGATACTATATTTTATTTTTTTATTAAAACGTTTGAGTTCGCTCTTGCCTTGGGTTGAAGGTTTGCGTCTAACAATACCGTAGATTTTTTTTCGAGTTTTGATCAACCGCTTTGTCTGATCTGATAAGAATTTCTTCTTCTTATTAATGTTAATGCGTCGTATGATTTTAGGAAAGAAATAGTTAAGGATGGAAAGAAAGGATGAAAGGAAAGATGTTATATTCAATGGAAGCTGACAAAAAGTTAAATTAATCGCCTCAATGAATGGATTTACATGAGTTTGCTTAAAGTTTCTAGTGTGTACATACTTGTACATCTTTTTCTTAATAATATAGTCATATATACATTCCGTTAATAGATGATCAGCAATAAACACATCATATACAGACTTTTGGATAATATTATCAGCTTTGCTAACAAATATAAGATCTAATAAGTTATTATTTCTAGTAGGCGTATCAATAATTTGTTTTATATTTAGGTTTTCACAGTATTGCACTATTGAATTTTTGAAATTATCTCTTAGGTTAAAATCACCAAGTATTAGGAACTCATGCTTAGAGAGATGCAATTCATGCATAAGTTTTTTAAGACATGAGAAATCTTCGTCTAAAACTTTTTTACTATAATTAGGGTGTCTATAGAGACAGCAAATAATAATGCTTTTGCAAAAGTTAAATTGGACTTTAACTATGGAAAATTCGATATTACTAGATTTTGCAATATGCGTGTGGGTTTCCCAAAATTTAAAGTTTTTTGAAATAAAAATACCGATGCCTCTTTGTCCTTTACATAAGATATCAGAACGGAAAAAATTATAGTTTACAATAGGAAGCAAGGGTTCCTGGTTTTTTAAACACGTTTCAGTTACGCATAGAATATCATATTTATGTGCATCAAGAGTATATTGCAAAGTATGATATTTATTCTTTATTGACTGAACATTTACGTGAGCAATTTTTAATGGTAAACATTTTGCATTGCATTGCCTTACTTTGCTCCGTTTTTTGGACCGTTGCTTCTAAGATTGTATCCTTGTGATTTGGAATTTTGATTTCCTTTGTATTTTTTGTTAGGAATTTTGAACCTTTCGAAGAAGAGCGTTTGTTTTTAGATTGTTGGTTAGCGTTAGTAGAGTTTTGTGAGGCGTGAGGCGAGTTGTCAGTATCCATTTCTTCCTCAGATGAATCGGAAATGTCACTATCATGTCGAGAGCCCTTGGTTTTTGTGGAGAACGAGCCATTGCGGAGTGTGTATGTACTTCCATCATCAGCAGTAATAGATTTGTTCTTCCAGTCAATTGTTGATTTAATGCCATTTTGAAAAAGTTCATAGCGTTTTGACGATAGCATATTGTCACTTTCTCTGATGTGTGCAGGTAGATCAGGCTTGACGTATGTATTCTGAGGAAGGTCCTTACGTTTGCTAAATACAAATTCCCTGTCAGAATGAGTCAGGAAACGTATTTTAACAGGCCTGGTCTTTCCACTTTGGTATGCACCGATCCGAAACACAGTGTCAAACTCAATGTCTCTTTTAAAGTGCAATTTTAGGAAACTTAGCATGGACTTCCGTAAAGTATCACGAGATTCAGTTTGGTTGTCAGGTATACCAAAGAATTTCAAATTTTGATAACCAATTTCACGACACAGTCTTTCATTTTCACAAAGAACGAACTGCAGGCTTTCTTTAAGACTTTTATTCTCTTGTTCAAGAGAGGTAAGGCGAGTAGAATTACTTTTTAACAATGTATGCATTTCGTCTTGATTTCTATCGATTTTATCAATTTTGGAAAAGTGGGATTTAATGGATTGCACTTCTGATAGTATAGTTTGAAGTGTAATATTCTCATTTTGGGGCGTTTCTGATTGTTGTGTCTGTCCCGTTTCTGGAATCGGATTCTCACCATTTTCGGTTTGATTTTTGTTTTGGCTGCTATCTGATCCATTCATGTTAGTATAAGGTAAGGGTATATTGATAATTGAAGTAAAGTTAAAATGAGGATAAAAGAAATGTGATTAAAAAAGGTAAAAAAGGTAAGTGACAGAGAAACACTTCTATACCTTAGGACAGACAGAATGAGGAACGTCGATTCGATTTCGATTTCGTGAACGTCGGAAGGAATCTTGTCACTCCATCGTGGTGATTAAAAATCCTTTATTTACTTTTTACGTAGGAGGTCGATATACATTTAAATCCATTTTCACCCCTATCGCTTTCCTTGTATTCAGTGCCTGCCGATCTAATCCGTTAGACATTGTTGACTTCAAAATTCAATATAGCATACAAAATCTTTAATCCCTTTCGTTCATAGTGAATCCATTCCCATGAGCACTTTAAAATACATAGTTTTTATCGTTCATCCATCAAGTCGCCTCAATTTTCTTACCCTCATGTGTCACTCATTCTGTCTTTTTCACTCATGTTTCATTTTATCTAACGCCAACCCATCATCCGTCTCCTCCATCCTGCTGCTTTTGAGTACAAAAAATGCGACACATACAACGCTCTTGGCAGAGTAGTAGTGTAACATGCTTGGATAGATTTCTCATTAGAAAATGAGAGAGGTGGAATGGAGGGAGCACTACCTTTTCCTTCCTTTTTGCCATGACTTAATTTTCCTCCTATCACTCCAACTTTCACTTGGTGAATGTACACAGATAAGTTGAGTTCCTTGTTTCACTCAAAGTTGCACAAATTAAATACATTATGCATTTAATGTTACTCCATTCTCAGCATGTATGCAGCACACACACATTTATATGCTCGCAAGTTTGGATTTATGGTCTCCTCAGAGGCTACGGCTTCATACAAACATGCTATTCATGCAAAACAGTGTGAGTTTTTGAGCGTCAAAAGGGCATCAGAAAGACACGCTCAGTGATTCTCTCACTTCCACTTGGTAAAAAGGAGAGTATAGGAATTTACGTGAACAAAGTAAAGAAAAAAGGTGAAAATGTGGTGACGTTGATGGAAGTAGTGCTTGCTTCCCCGACAGGTAAAAAAAGAAAGTGCACACTACATAATACGTACATTAGCAAAATAGCTAAATCCGCCATGCAGCAACCTTTCTTAACAAATGCAATGAGAACACTCTTTTGCCGTAATTTTCTCTCTGTCAAATAAGTGCCCAGAAAGAATAATAATATATTATATGGTTATACATAAGGTAGACATTATCATCACTTTCACCATCCCCTACATTTTTTCCTTTTATATCACCGTCATCAATCCATTCCCATTATGGCGACCATCATGCCAAAAACGCCAATAATAATAATATGTTGCCGTTCATGTTGTTGTTTGTTGCTGCTGCTGCTGCCACTACTCTTGAATTGAATCAGTTACAGTAACAATTGGGCATCGGTGGATCGATTCCATGTATTTTTTCATTCCATATATATAAAAATATATTGCATTGCTGTTATTACACACTCGACTTCTTCCTGGGTGGCCTGTACAGGTTACTTCATGTATTATACAGAAAACCCCACAATCTTGCCAACTCATGCATTATAATAATGTATATCTGCCCTTACCGGTTGGCTTTTTAGCACAATTTTGCAGCATGCGAAAATACACATAAAAATGTTCTTTTATTTTTCAATACGAACGCAACATCAATGAGGAGGATTGGAGGAGGACGGTTAAAGTTTGAGAGGTAAAAAACAGTATAAACTGAAGCAGTAACAAAAAACTGGAAAACAGCTAAGGCTACTATACATACATACAACTTTGTAAACTATACTTATACCACTCCTCCAAGGGCATTTCATTATCATTTCTCTCGTGAGAGACTTATTTTTTGCCTCATGTTACTCTCAATCTCAACAGCAGTACCATGATATATATTTCGTTAGCAGTTCCATTTACTATTAACTATAAAGTTATATGCTTATCATTATGTATGGACTCTTCCAGCACCTCAGCTTTGTCAATTCATTGACATTAATAATGGAGAGCATATAGAGCAAGCAAGCGAGAGAGAGACGATAAGGATTCCTCCTCTGCTTCTGGTGATGCTGCTCCTTCTCCTGCTCTTCGTTCTCCACTTGTTTTTCACTTTTATCATCATCAACAAACCTCCGTCTCATGGAACAAAGAGCACCACACACCATGCTGTATAGCAATATGTAACAGACGCTTGCAGCGGGAGCGGCAACAGAAAGTACAAGTTCTGTTTTTTACTGTGAAAGAAGTTGAGACTTGAAAGTGGAGTTAAATGCGAATCAAGTAGTTTTCTCTCTAGTCTTGGTGGACATTCTCTCTGCTCTTGAGAAACGTGCCTGCACGACGACCTTGCCATGCCTTTTACTCTCTCGGTTTATCCCCAAATTTATCTCTAATATTCTCTTTAATCTAAACCCTACCAACTCAACTAAGAAATCAGACTGCATGTTGTTCGCAAAGTTTCTAAGAAGATGGTAAGAATCCCTACAAATTTCGTATATTGAGGAGCGAGATTTTGATTTGATACAAACACTCTACTCCCACCACACACACAGCTTCTAACTCTTTCTCCGCTTTGTTCCCACAATCTTAAAACCAGCTAGCTAGTAGAACATCATTTGGCAATATGAGGTTGTACAGTGAAAAGAAAACAATGGAAAAGTACAACAACTTTTTATTTAATACAATTGAAAATCTCTGAACAAGACTGCAAACAAGGCTGAGTTTGTTTACTTCAGACGCTTTCTCTTCTCCACTTCCTCCATAAACTTTGCTGATTTGGCCATTCATTTATTCCCCAAATGCAATGCAACGATAAACTCTGTTCCGACGGAAGAACAAACCTAAAGAAATATATGCACTCACGACATGTTCTTGTGAATCACGGCTAAACATGAAAAGCTGTTTAAAGTAAAACGAAGGAAAAACACGAAGACCTAAAATACACACAGCAGAGAAGTAATATATTACTCCCTGTTCAGCTTTATTGCAGGAAAGTGTTCTTTTTTAAATTGGTATCATCTCATGAATTAATGTATGGCATCAGGTATTAATGCGATTGTAGCTGCAAAGACCAGAAGGTACGCGAGGAAATTTTACTTTATTTATTTGTGCTTCTCTCGAAAAAAAAAATTCTAGCAAAATCCGACAATTCCAATAGAACATGGATTTTTTCCATACATTACTATTATGATCGGTAACGGAGCAAGGTGGGAGAGAGAGAGAAAAAATGGAAAGTAACCTGAGCAAGTACCACATGTGTGCATCAATACCAATAAACCATACGTACTTTTTACCTCCAACTTACCAGAAAAACTTTTTTATTCCTCTCGATTGGCATTACATACAAGGTAGAGAAAAGTTAAAGATTATATAAAAATGAGAAAGTAAACTGAGCTAAAGTGTTCTTGTAGTAGGTAATGAAGGAAAAAGTTGTTGGTTGGAATCAACAAGAGTTCTCTACTAACAAGCAAACAAGCAACACGACACGGCATTGCAAAAAGGAGAGAAAACATCATGTAGACCAGAGGAGAGAGGAGCACTCACATTTAAAAAGTTTTTTCCCCTGAAAAACTCTCTCTTCTGGCGAAAATGAAAGCAAGGGTGCGGCTTCTTCGCCTGATATATAGCAGAATTTACCATCATCATCACTACATAGACCATCGCACACACATGCATAAAGCTAGGTTTTGGCTGCACTAACAACAGCAGAGGCAGCAGCAACAAGAAGAGAAAAGTATCGATGAACAAATGCTGAATGTGAAAAGTAAAAATGTAAGGAGTGAAAAAAGTGAAAAGCAAGTAACCCTTTTCTCTTTCGTCATCCCTCTCCTCTGTTTATTATTCTTAGAGAAAAAAGAAGAAAATACAGGAGTTGCCTCCTGACTACATGAATTTAAGTTAACAAAGAGAAAGGAGAAGTGAACCAAGAAAATTTAGAGAGAATCAGAAGAAAATAGATTCCATCCAAGTCAAGTCAAATGACTCTTGAGTAGATTTTTCACGAATATAGTATATAGATTCGTGCATTACGGATATGATGTGTCCTACTTAGATTTTCTCCCGATGACTATTTTCTCTTTTGCTTGGTCCAACCAACTGTATATTATCTTTGTATAGGTACTATGTCCATTTCAAATGCAAGCAGTTTATTGAGTATACCTATAAATGCATTAATGCTTCCCAAATGTAATATATAGGGAGTCTAGTAAAGTAAAGTAATATTTTTTGGATGTTCACAGATCCATAATATAAATTCTGTGAATGGGAGGCTGAAAAACACAACGAAAAGAGAAAGGAAAGAAAGCAGTCTTTTGACTGGATCGTTATGAAATATAAGCAGTCAGTTCTTCATTTCTGGAAATGAACCGTCTGACATTTGAAACCAAAAACTTTGCAGAGTTTGTAGTCTCTGTTGAAGAAACAGTATAGTGTGTGTGTTACGACATGTTCTATGATGATAACGATCACATTTGGAAGATAACTAGAGGATATTAGGTGGATGTAGGAAAGAACATTTAAAGTCGTTTAGGGCTCGGTGTAGCGACTTCATTCGTGAAAACCCAGGAAAGCATTTCATATTTTTTTCAGAAAAATGGTTTGCTCGTGGATATTTTTCTTGTCTATTTTAGCCCACGCTTACATGCATGGAGATTCTCCAATGTTGCACTTAACTTGATAATGTTATTAGTTCCATTTGTGACGTAGGAATGTACATGATAATGTATTATAATGTCATTTGTGTGAATACGTGTGAACTGCTAGGCTGGAAATTCGGAGAGTGAAGTCGGTCAAGTCCTTTTGTTAAGTACAAATGAGAGAGAAAACCTTGAAAATATTCTTTTGGAATAACAATGTAATGAGATGTACATGTGTGATGTATGAATACACTGGAATACATAAGGGTCAGAATATTATGTGCAATATGTATCATACAAATGCCCACATGGCATTGATGACATTGTTGTGTGTCTAAAGATTATAGAATTGGATACAGTGGTGACATTGCGACAAAGCACATGAGAAATGCCCATGTCCAACCAACCACCAAAATGGTGAGCTCCATCCTTTTCTCCTTTTTTTCATCTTTTAAACTTTCTCCTCTGTCCTTTCCTTTTTTTGTTCCTTTTTTCTTTCTTTGATAGAAAAGGAAAATGATTCCGGTCCAATTTTAGACAGAGGAGAAGACATAAAAGAGAAAAGAAAGCATGGCGAAATGGATTCATTCTTATTTTCCAGCTTCTTTCTTCCTTTTCGTATCAAATCTTGTAATCTTTATGTGTCGTTTGCAACTATCCACGTCTCAATGACAGTTACACAACAGACACTACAGCTCGACTCAGTCCCTTTCTTGTCTTTTTTTTCTTTTTTTAAACATTGTATCCACTCTTTTATCAGGATCATATAATATGGCAAAAATACTTGTCAAAATACATAAATAATTCTGTAGTCTCAAAAGTTTCAGCCCATTTTGCTTGTGGCTGTGAAATAAATGTATGGGAAGGCGAATAGGTATGCTAGCAAAAAAAGTCTTGAAAAGGAAAAAAAGAAGTGACAAAAGCAGAAGAAGAGAGCGAGGAAGGAAATGGCGTAACAATCCTTTTTTTATTAAATTCTTGCAGGACACAAAAGAGTACTAGCGGAAGAACAACCTAAGATAAGTGAAGGAAAACGAGAGCCATTGCATACTCTTCTCCGCCACTACTCTCCACTCCAATAATCCTGTTTAGCTCTATAATATCTCATATTTCTTATCCTTTATTGTTGAGTAGATTTTTTTTTCGCTCTTTGTGCGTTAGTACACACTGCATTCCATCATCATCATCCTGACTTCACATCCACCTAGTCCTTGTCGTCGCAGTTTTGATCATGATCCTTTCTTCTTTATTATTGGATCATTGAAAGCCCGTAAAAGGAATGCATGAAATGCGAATTACTTTCTAAAGGATGATGATAGTATCCTTACTTTGGAAAATGGGTGCTAACAAAACCTGGTTTATACCTACGCATTATTTTAAAGATTGAAAAATAGAGGTAAAAATGTACGTGAATATGTGGTTATATTGGCTCTGGCTTATCGTAGTCCCGATTACGCGGTAAAATTACAAAAAATAAGATGGTTATGTGCATGTAAATGGTTGAATTGATAGGTGATGACAATGCCAGAAAAAAAGCATGTGTGTACACAAATTTTTATTATTTTTTACGATGGAGTATTTTTATATATTGTGGGAACTTTATATTCTGTATTTCCATCATGATCATTATCGTGATGTACGTGATCCCATCACAGACTCCACTTCAACAACTATAACGACTTTCCAGTAAAATGTGCTCTGGGACAACTGCCTTTCCTTTCTCCTGCCAGTTTCGCACTGCTCCACGTCAGGCATATGAAGACACAAAGATGGTTATTATTATATTTGGACTGCTGCTGGTAGAACTTCTGCTAGGTCATCATTGTCATCAACATCCCAATCATCCTCATGCTCATTATCATCATCATCGCCGTCATCACATCGTTCCTTCTATAATATTTTGTTGTTGTTGGTACAGATGGGTTTCTCTCTTTTTTGTCCCTTTTCTCCTTCCATCAACCATCTAATAACACGTGAGCTATACGTAATATTGGTAATGATCTGGTGAAAAAACAATGAAAATGAGAACAAAAACATGAAAGACTTTTTCTCTGGTTTCGGAAACCGAACTTGGAGTGAATAGTTGTGAGCGATATGAAACTGTTGTTGCATTTTTATTTTTGTGCTCCCTTTTTCCCCAGTCGTTTTTCATTGTCGCCAAGCCATAAGCTTGGTATAAATAAGCATTACTATTTGTATGAAAAAAAACTTATGGGTTGGTTCGGAACCAGCAGCAAGTTCGGCTTTCCGAGCTGCTGTGAGCGTTTCGGGAGTGCCTTGTTGAGAGATTTGATGTGAACTGTGGTGTGTATATGCAGGAAAGAAAGGAACAGACCTCCACTTCACCATCCTTTTCATTTGACGACAATGATGATGCCTTCGTCTCTCTCGCTCGATCTCTGTGTATTTTCAGGGACATTTCAAGTAGGTACTGGCTATAGTAATGTATAAGGCATAAGTTTTAATCCAAAACAATACTCTGGTTGAGTTGAGAAGAATATGAAACTGCACATAAAATACAGTACATTTTACAAAGGAGGATTTTCTCCGTGAACTTCTCACACCAACACAGTATATAAATACAACAAGCAAGCATAATATATGTATAGCGTAGCCGCTCAGCAAGCTCGTCATAAAACGGAAATGGAATGTGAGTGAGATTGAGCCCATATTGGATTTAATGCATGTATATACACGAAAGCGAAAAAATAAAGTACCTACACACAACAGACAGGGTACCGTGTAGGTTCCGTTGGTCTTTATAATAATAATATGACGACATCATTGCAAAATCCTCAGTTCGCAATCGCATGTCGCATAGCAGTAAAAGGGGCTGGAAGCATTGGCTGGGCATGCATGCATGCTAGCATAGTAGTGAGCTCATTGCAGACGGGAACACTGGAGGACTAGCAATAGGTATCTAGCAGTGCTTTCTCCAGCTTCATGATGGCTGTACTATGTAAAAAGAATGAAAAAAACTTTTCCTCTCAATGGATCCCTATCTCATCCACGCACACAAAAACAGTTTCCATTCTAGTCACGACATGTAACCTGCTATATATACAGAGTATAGTACAGAGAAAGCGGTATCCCACCCACATCATATCATCCTTTTCTCGATACCACATGTTTGGCTTTCTAATAGAAATGTAGGTATAACATCAACTAACTTTCCCATTTTGGTACACTTCTATATTTATAGTAATACAAACTCTCAGTCATCATCACCGTCGCCACCACTTTCTCTTCCCGAATGGGACTATTGCATGGTGATGGCAGTGTGTGCATTTTACCCCCTTCAGTATGCTCTATTTCATAGGTCGTCTTATATAATGAATGACTGTAAATGGAGAATGGTTCGCGTAAAAAACGTAGGTAGGTATAGATTACGTACATACATCCTGTGGTACCTTCCACATGCTCACATTGTCTTCTTAAACTCCTTCCTCCATTTCTTCCTGAGAAATACCAAAACTACTACTGCCTTGCCTTCTCTCTCTGCTTAATAGTTGTGGCACGGATGGTGTTTTCCTCTATTACAGAGTATCATGATCATTTATGTAGGCACGTACAATTTTATATAGAAAATAATATATAAATACATATTTATAGTATACCGTCATCTCGCTTTTGGGGTAGTGGTTTTAGCTGAATGCAGTACATAGTACAAATGCAACTATTTCCATAGGGCATGTCATGTATATAAATGTGCACTCCAAATATTATAGTGCCAAGTATAAAAACTACGGGAAAAACTTTAAGGTCGGTGTTGGTTGTAGTGTGGTACCTCCAGCACTTTAATATACATACCTACATACCATCTTATTTCCCACAGAAAATCTAGATATAATATCGTCATATTATTTCATATCGTTGTAATAATAATAAGAATACTTACAAAAACGTTTTCTAGTACTACTACAACAACTACATGCACAACTTTCACCAAACAAACCCAACTTTACCATCACCTCGATCGTCCCGTTTTTCTTCCATTCTGGAAATGCGAATGTAATAGAAGGCGAGCATTTTTTTTGGCTGGTGGTAAAAGGAAAGAACTGGTTTCGTGCATAAAGTTTTGTATTTTGTGAGTGAATGCTGCTTGCCTCTGCCTCTATGTGTGATAATAAAGGATTGGATCGCTCGATTCTCTATTTTCTCTCTGCTTTCTCCTCCACATAGTATAGTGTGTTCGACGAGAAACTGACTATATTGCTGACTCTGATTTTTTCACTCTTGTTTCTTCTCCGTCTTCTTTGCCTCTC
>JAQIXX010006513.1:0-12103 GCA_034700605.1 Willowsia nigromaculata
CTAAGCATACGTTCACCAGGTTTGCAATGACTTTTGATGTTTCTCGGAATTCGCCTTAAGGAACAATATTTTTATTTTTATTTAAAAGGTGTGTGAAATGACTTATGTAATATACACTACATACCTTTACTGTATTGCCGTTCTAAAAATATAAGTCCATTTAGAAAATTGGCCATGTCATTTGATTTCTGAGAATATAACCAACTGTAAATCATGCAGACAAATGCAGCCCCGAACGAAAATATACACAAGCTCATATAAACTATATCGCCATTTGCGTTTAGCACTTGTAGCAATTTCAGATTTGAAGCTGCAATGAAAGCAAACATTACAACCCAAAAGATGCTTAGGGGCGACGATGGTCTAACTGTTATTGTTTGAGTTTTCTCCTCCCATTGTAAACGTATTCCTGCAGCTTTTTGACTTGCAGTGTAGATTTTGCCTAATCGAGTGATAAGATTGTATTGTAGCAGCATTTTTTCCTGCAAAATTTAGAAGCATCAGTTGTTATCTTTCTGATTCAACTGAACGAATGAAATTTGGTTGAAGAACGCGTATTATTTGAACCTAGTGAGAACTGCTGTGGAATTTTTTGTTTACCTTTGAATAGCGGCATTATTGTTTTCGTCAAATATAATTACTGATTTTAATTTTTAAAAATCCCTTTCAAAAGCGTATTTTGAGTAGGTTGGTTAGGTAAACCGTTCGGTATAAGCTATTTTAATTTCTAACTCAAATCCAAAGTGTAAGTATATTAAAATGAGATATATAACGTTGCTTGAAAAAGGGAATGGAAAATGTTCCTGGTCTAGAAAATATTGCCTGTATTTGCTTGTTTGCAACGTTGAAGTAAACATAAACAATAAAAAGGCGGAATTTAATGTGTATATTTAAAACTTACAAGTTTCCACTACTTTATTGTTCCGGTATGGGATTCAAACATCTATCTTGCTACCTTGTATGTATATATTGTTGTATTAAGCCATAGTCCATATTTCTGATGTTGTCAGTAAATTCAACTATTCTGCTCGCTTAACTAATCGTAAGTGACAATATATTTGAGTTGAAAATATTTTAATGGTCTCCAAAAAATCTCCCGAATTTACATGATTTGTGTTCCATGCATGCATTCTTTAAATGTTGGAGGCTTCAGGCCTAAATTGACAACTTGTTGCTTTTAGACGTTTGCTTATAAGTTTAAACTGTCGAATTACTTTATAGCAATGCAGTTATTAGCTGAAGATTTGAATGGGTACCTCTTTTTTTCATAATATTCTTCAACATTGTAATAAATCCCTATGCGTAATCCACAACGGATTCAAATCGATAAAAAATTACCTAAATGAAAAATAAGACCAGGAAATACGACAATTGTGTTGTAATTGGCACATGTGTTACAAGAGCGGACACTTTTCAAAAGATCCAATAAATTTTATTCGTAATTCTTCTGAAAGTATGTAAAATCAAGAGAGTCGTGATAATTATACAGCTCTAAATCTTATAATAACGGGAAATTGGATGGTTTTCATTAAAAATTAAAGTTTAGTTAAAAGTTTAGGTAATATTACTAAAAACGTCTTCAGAATTTACATGAACTTTGGATAGATGTTTTAGATTTGATTTGTGGAATGGCACCTTAAAAAATGTTAACTTTCGATTTCAAGAACTCTTAACCAGATATCAATGTACCTATCTAGTTCGGGATTGGTTAATGAATAGTTAACGTTTCTCTGGAAAGATAGATTCATTTATGATTATCCAAATTTTGGCAGCATTATTTCATCTTTCGTTCACTCCCTCGGGAATCGTTTTTATGACTATTTTTTATACCTTTTCCGCTTTAAAGTCTATGTGAATAGTTTTAACACAAGTTTTTCTTTTCATTGTAAACTCAGAGAGGCACAAGATTTCCACAAATAAACATACAAATCCTAAAAGCAATAATAAGGAGGAATTTACAAAAATCCCTAACACTGCAGAAAGTGAAATTTGATCCCCAGGAATAACTTTGTTTGGGTTTGGGTCTTCCAATGTCACTTTCCAATATAACCTCTTTGCAATACCTTGCAATTCTTCCCATTGCTCAAGAAGTCCATTCTCACTAAATTGAGAAAATGTTTGAAACACCCAGTGTCGGTTCACCGTGTAAAATTCTATAAAAACGGCTTCAGTAATAAGATTTTCTGGAAGGATGTAGCACGTTGCTTCAGACCTGTTTAATTTCTTTTGGATAATGTCCTCTTGCAAAAGCAAATTGAATGCTTGATCGGATGGGGAAGCGGGAAGCATTTTTTGCTTAGTGAGATGGGTGGCTAACTTCATGTCTAGGTCTGTTAATGTAGCTTGATCATAATCATGGAAGCTTGAATTGAGCTTATGCAACAATCCTCTCACTTTAAAGTCATCACGAAAATACAACCATTTAGGAATGTGCTGACGAATGTCCCACAAAATTTTATAATTCGCTGAAAGTGCTTCAGCGAGTGACCTGAATGGTAGAATCCTATCAGGTACAATTAAAACACTCATAATCTCATTTCCATAAAACTGCCACACGAATAATCCTAAAAATTGCAGAACCACGCAAATTCTATCTTTGGTTAATTGTTTATAAGATGAATTTCCGAGAAGAATTTCAGCTGTATCAAAAATGTGAATTATGCTTAAGCTATGAACTTGCTTTTTAGCCAGCTTTATAAACCACGCTGTTACAAAAACAGTACAAAATATGCATATCCAAATATTGCATGTAAACGGCTGAACCCAAGTTAAAAAATCAATCCAACTTTGTTTTTTGAATTTTACGCCATTTCTACAGTAACGTAACTGGAGCATGTCGTAACCATATAGAATAAATCCTGATTTTATCCAATAGTTATCATTGACGTTTGAACCGTAATTATCATATTTTATTGGTACAATAATATACTGCCCATCCGGAGATGTGTCAGTATTCCTCCATGATTTCGGATCAAATTTGTAGAGTTGTATGAAAGAAATGTTGTGTTGTGTGGACAAATGTATTATCGACATTACATTTTTATCACACAATCCATAATATTTGTTTCTAGAAGGTTGACCTGAGCAAGATATTGAGCCTTGTTTAAGCAATTTGAAATAAAAGTAATTTGCGTTAAAGACAGCTTCAACTGTTCGACCGTTTGCGTATCGAAATAAGTGTCTGTGTAAAAGAGGAAGATTGTCAAATTTTTTCATTATGGAAATATCAAAGTTTTCTTTTGAGTGAATCATTGTAGCACAGTAGCCATTGCAAACTACTTGGAACTGCGTTTTAAATGCCTCATGTTTAAAAGCAAGTTCAAAAATCGCGATTTTAGTTGCAGGGTAATTTTCCCAGTATAAAGGCATATTAACAGGATGCCTTATTGGAACTATAAAAAGAGTTGATGGATGCATTCCAAGCAAATAAAATGGATCATTCCCAGAAAATGGGTTTATTGTCCATGTTTCATGACTGGAAATCACAATAGAAAATGGCTGTGTAAATTTGTATGTGTATTTATAATCTAGCAGCATTAAGAATGGTTTGTTAAATACCACATATTGCAGTGAACTGCTAACGTATTGAATTTTGGATAAAGATAAATCCAAATAGTACAAATATACTTCGTAGTAGAATTGAGAGTTTGACAATGTCTGCAGGAATGAATGCAAGCTTTGTTCCAGAGCTTTGTTTTCTGGTGTTTGTTAATATTTTCTTTAGAAAAACTAACAAAATGTATAAGCAGGAAAATCAATGACATCATTATGATAATTTTATATTGCCGGCTTTATTGCCAGGAGATAGCTCGAAAACATTTTTATTCGGTTTGTGTAATTTTTTACTATTTCACAGTAAACCAATGAAATAGTGCGTTACTATCAATACCAGTTTACTTTACAAACTTTTGGCCACAATTTTGACATTTTCTTTCTTAATATAAAGTAGCACAATTATGTTTCAGACTATATAACATATAATTGCATATATTTCCTGGTTTTTTAGTATCCTAAGTACCAAATACTGGCCCCTATCACAGGCGGTTTAACAGAGCAAAACTAAATTCTTGTGTGAGTCGTCGCTCTCTGTTGGGCGAATAATAAAAATTTACCAAACATTTACAAACCAAAACACATAGTTGAGTTGCAACTACTTTTTATAAATGCTCAAGTAGCGTGGACACTATTTATGTACCAAATGTTTTGAATCAGGCCAGCATGGAATAATTCTATAAATATAGTTCGTATAGTGTGGTTTGTGTTGCTATTACTTATTCGTATTAATTTAAACTATTGTTATGCGTCTTTACCTTTGTCTCTTACAGTCATTCGTGACAGTCAATTTATTTTTATATAGTTGAGGCTACGCAACGCTATATAATACGCAAGAAATAAGATTTTAATTTCACATGGAAACACTTTCCTGAACATATTTTTCCACAATATACAAATAACAGAGCAAAAGTTTTTTGAGGCACTCAAGAGGGAAGTAAAATTTAGGTGATATCAGCGTCACGCCTTGATTCTGTATGTAACATAAACATGTAAAAAGTGGGACTTTACCTTATTTTAATGGGCCCATTGTTATTAAGTACAAGCCCCAAATCTTTCTAAAAGAGTCAGTTCCAGGTAATGTATTAATTTGATTTTTTTCAACCATACCAACGTGAGTTGACTGGTATAATGACCAAAAGACCGTAAACATTAATTTTTTCCAATAAATTCTCAAGTCCAAAATATCACAGGGTTGGGTTCAGTGTAGTCGTGTGGCAGAAGCAAGATGCCATGTTTTGGACTTTCCTTGTTAGCTGATTGAGTATTAATTGCCTATTACATATTTGAGAATTTGAACAAGACAAATTTTATTATTTTATTTCTATCTTAAACCAACCTATCAACCATTAATACATTGCTTCCGAAATACAAGTGAGCATATTATTTTAATTCAATTAACATATATATCTTATAACTTTCTTGACATTTACACGGAGAAAGCACTAAATGAATAAATATATGTTTTATAAAAATTAAGGAGCCTCGTTTATCCAATAAAATTAGGTCAATAAATCGACCAATCGTAAAATCTTGAATCGCTAAAGGTGTGCTTTTTTCTATGAAATTTGTTACTCCAAACCTTACACTAATCAAAGGGCACGAATCCATATATTTTCGGAAAATCATATTCCTATTACCTATTCGTCTGTTCCTTTTTGATTCTTCTTTAACCTTGACACTTGTGGAATGCACTCTAGAAGCAAATCCACAACTCAGGAGAATTACTATTCCGGTATCAATAGCAAACAGAGAATTTTGCAAAATGATAGGAAAAGGTGCATCCAAACCTGTCATCATTTTCATGAGAAAGTAGAGCATCGTAGACTGTCCAATTATTGAAATAAGTAATGTATTTACAACTATTCCCGTATGTGATGCGTTAAAGAAGAAGTTCACAATTTGAATTTCTCTGTAGAAACAAATTATCTCCATTGTAGAACCCATGGGATCGATCTCTTTCACCATTCTATACAAAGAAGACAAATTTATACCAGATTTCATCTCTTAAAATACATAAAAGTTATATTTGTATCAAACCTTTTGTATATTTTTAGAATTCGCTCCTGACATAGCGATCCAATGAAGATATGTAACGTACTAATTGACCCATAGATTGAAATGACATGCCACACAATCACGTTCCATACAAATATTATACCATATTTGAGAACTTTCAAATTTCCTCCAGTCAGAGACTCGTTGGAATTTTGACAAGCCAAAAATACTGCAGCAGTATTCATTGGAGAGCACGGCAAAACTGCAGCAACTAGTCCAATTATAACTGGGCAGCTATATATTGACACTAGTAAAACTACAATGCTTATATTGACCAGGTTTGCGATTACTTTAGACGTTGGACGGAATTCACCTTAAACGACGAAAAAAAATTAATTGAAAAGATTTGTGAAATGATTTATGTAATTTTTACCACATACCTAAAGTATATTGTCGTTCTAAGAATATAAGTCCATTTAGAAAATTGGCCATGTCATTTGATTTGCGAAAATACAGCCAACTGTAACTCATGCATACTAATGCTGCCGATGACGAAAATACACAAAAGCTCATATGAACTATGTCGTCATTTGCGTTGAGCACTTGTAGCAACTTCAAATTCGACACTATCATAAAACCAAATGCAATAATCCAAAATATGCTTAAGAGTGAGGATGGTCGAACAAATACCGTTTGGGTTTTCTCCACCCACTGTAAACGTATTCCTGCAGTGTTTTGACTTGCAGTATAGACTTTACCTAATCGAGAGATAATATTATATTCAAGCAGCATCTTTTCCTGCAAAATCTTGGACTAGCAGTCTTATTTTGCAGAGTTGTGAGTAAATGGAAAGTTACTAGAATAGAACACCTAATATAGGAAGCTAATAACCAAAGTGAATAATATTTTGTTTTGATAATCACATTATTGTTTTCCTTCTTGTTATTGTTATTTCAATATAACTGCCCATTTCTTAAAGTAAATTTTGCGTAGGTTGGTTACGGCGACCTTTCTGTTGTTATTTCAAACTCAAAGGCATATTGTAAACATGTATCAATATACACATTATACTTGATTGAAAATGAGATGAAATGTAACCCTAGTTAAGAAAGTGTGTATTTGGTTGTTTCTAACGTTAAAGTAAACATAAAAAGGACACAAGCGAATGGAAATTGTATTTAAAATTTTACAGGTTTTAAAAGCTTCCTTGTTGTTGCAACGGATTTCATAAATTCCCCCACTATTTATACATTACTCTATTAAGACATAGGCTATACCGTTGATTTGATGTTCAGTGAAATTAGTCAAAGATTCCTAATCTAAATACTGAACTATTGTAAAAGGTAATGAAATTGAGTTAAAATGATTTCATGTTCTCTAATAATCTCAAGAATTTACACGCTTCATGCATGAACGCTTTACAATGAAGCTGCCAGTTACAAGTTTCGAACGATTTACTTGCGATTACATTAAGGTAATCTTATAACAATGTAATTAACTAAAAATTTGGTTGGTTAATAGGTAACACTTTTCTGATTCTTTTTCGTTTTCATTGCAATAAATCGTAGAATTAAGACTTTGCGTGAAGCAAAATGTTCAATGCAAAAGTCAAAATATATATTAACCTGTTATATTTACCATTTCACTATTTTCTTTCTCTATAAGTCCTATAGTATTTTTCCAACAAAACAATTAAAATTCCAGAAAAACTTGACTTGCTGATTTCAATAAAACTGACCTTTAAAACTACGGGCTTTTTGTGTAAGTTGATTAGGCCAGCCTTTCTGGTGTTATTTCAATTTTAAATATAAACTGTGTGCATAATATTATTAGATATGTAACTGATTAAAAATGGGCTGAAACGTAACGATGAAGTTTAGAAAATAAAACCTGTACTTGGTTATTTGTAATGTTGAAGTAAACGACAACAAACTCAAGAGAAAGCGAATGTGCGTATTTCAAAAAAAAAGTTACAAGTTTTCACTGCTTCCTTTTTTGTTGCAACGGATTTCAAACGCCTTTCATATTATGTATGCATTCCTCTTTTAAGACAGGCTATTCCGTTGACGTTGATATTGTTCGTGAATTCACTGATTTTCATTCAGGACTCTTATTCTTATCACTGAAATCTAATACAATACAATGAATTTGACCTAAAAAAATTAAATATTCTGAAATAAATTCTACTAGCTTTTCAAAGCATCTATGTATGCATTACATGATAGATGCTTCAGAATTTAATTGCCAATTTATTGCTTTTAAAGGATCACTTACAATTTCAAACAGTCATTTTATTTGGTAACATTGTAGCATAACTTTTTCTTCTGATACGATGTTTTTTCAGTGTAATAAGTCGTACAGATAAGACAAATCTTAAGCATGAAACCCAAAATGCTCTAAACAGAAGCGAATATATTATCCTGTTATAATTAATCTTTTTATGTTGTCGTAATTTCTATAGAACTTTTCCAGCAGAAAGATTAAAATTCCACAAATACTTGACTCCACAAATGTAAGAAATAAGTAGCCGAAAGCTTTTAGATTTAATGGACAAGCAATTTTTTCTTCACATTGATGGGTCTCAGTTGATCTGAATGTTCTTTCACTTCTCGTGATTCGAATTTTCGCTCTGTTCAAGTACTCATCGCTCCATCGATCTAACAGATTTGCTTCCCTTGCCGCATTTACGAACCAATTTAGTCCATTTAGATAAATTGAATTTTTTGCAATTCCGATGACACCAAATTTTGGTAGCTCATAGTCCTCAACAATTTTTAGCCTTGCTAAATTTTGATGGTTTTCTAATTCTTCACCTTGAACAAAGTAAAGCATTTTCCGAAAATATATGCATGCTTTAATGGGGTCCGACGCAGCTTTAATCATGCAAGGTACAATGGAGCTTGAATCTGGCTTCCAGGTATTGTAGATATTTTTAAAATATGGGTTTCCTGATGTACTGAATGTTTCATGCAATGTTTCACTCCCATCCTTGGGCAATGTCAATTTAGTATACTCAGGATTGAACTTGCTCAACTCCTTAAAATTTCTTGGGAACCGAGGTGTACTCGGCGTAGTCAAGCTGCCTACCAAATTACCTTTACAAAGGTTGCCAATAAAGTAAATTGAAAATATCCATAAAGCAAAGAGAATCCGATTGAAATTGGATCTGGGTGACTTGCAGTTTTGCTCCATTGAAATTTTGAGAAATTTTGGGAAAACAACGTAACACCCTGATCTTAATGGAATATTTTTCATTTTAAACCTACACAAAATCAGTGAAACTAATGAGAAGTACATAAGAAGTAAAAGTAGCCAGAGTTTGTAAGATATCTCATAAATAAGTGCTGTTTTGTTCTCCTTGTTTTTTCTCGGTATTAAACCGAACGTAATGTAATCTACAAAAGTATAACTGCTGAAGTCAATAAAGGAATACTTGGCTGGAGTTTGGTAAGTTGCAGCTATGAAGTCAACTTTTCCAGTCATCAAATCACCAATCATTCCAGTCCATGATCCATTCTCAAGAAGCTTTCCGTATCCATAAGAAACAGATTCCTCAATGTATTTTAAAGTGGAATTACAACGAAGAAATATTTCACTAAAAAGAATGAACTGTGAACCAGAAACAAGACCTGAAGTTTCATCCCTATAGATGGTTGGGCGAAACTCTAAAAACTGGACACGAAATTCTCTGTCATGCAAATATGATGTAATTTTATTTCGCATGTTTGATACGTGATGAGAACCGAACTCCATCAATGAAGCTAAATGGTTATCTGATAGAGAAAAATATATACAATAGTCATTTATGGTACAATTAAACTTTCGTTTTATACGAAGAAAAATCACTTTGGTAAAGCAGTTTAAAAAATAATGTTTTAAAATCATTCCATCCCGCGATAAGTTTTCTTTTTGTGTCCAAAGTAAAATTGGTTCGGCTTGAAGCTTCATGAGTACTAAAAATATTCCGTCTGGAAGGAAACTTTTCTCAAAATTAAGGCTAACCGAACATTTTTCGGATTCAACTCTTGCACTGAATATTTCCCGGACAAATTTGTTGGCTATTACTTCCACATTATCCGATATCACTGATTGGCTACATGTTACTTTGGTTATGCTGTAAAATAGAAAAGTAAATATTGTTGATCTTAGACTACTAATGCAAATAATATTTCTGGCTATATAAAACACTAAAAGGAGAAATTTTAGATGAATTGAAATGTTCATCCTATTAACGCATAAAAAGAGCTTTGAACGAAGCAACTTTGGCTAAAAAAGCTACAGCAAAAGTCACTCACTTATTAAATGGGTTCGTATCAGGCTTCAAAGCAGCCCAGAGAAAAGAACTTTACTAAATGAACTTTTAGGCACATGTTTCGCTTTAATATTTGTAGAATAGATTTACTACTTTTCAATTTATTTTCTTTCTCCTTCAATCTACTTGCTGGAATTCCTTTACTTGTTTTTATATAACTTTTCTGTTTGGATCATTGGGAACAAAGTGGCATAACGCGTTGTAAAACTACTTAAAAATGGCTACGTTTTAGTCCCTTTTAATGCATTGCAAATTATTTTTAAAAAAGTTTAATCATGTTACCTTCAAGGTGGTTATGTGATTTTTAATGGAAGTTGGGCCAACAAAAGAATATTTGTCGGTTCATAATAAAAAATTCATACAAAAATGTAAGTACCATTTGAGTTTTCCCACCCGATAAATAAATACCGAAATAGTGTAAACCAGTTTATAAAATACATTTAAATGAAACAAATTTACAATTCACAGTGATGATTGCATAGCCAATTTCACGTTTCATTGTACACTGAAAATATTTTCACGGTTGATTATGTACTGGCTTATTGTCCTACATAATATGCAGGTTGATATAAAACTTTACAGTAGATTACTTATTTCGAGTGGTTTCTTGCACTCCCTTAACACACCAAATTCGAATTGGCATTACTTTACTGCAAAGTAGATTGAAAATTGAATTTCAAGATGCAATTAAAAATGGTAAATTAATTGGTGGCTGTTGATGCATGATGTCTAAAGAGGAGGATGACACAAGTGAAAATGTTACTGTTAAACATGTGATCACATAGACAATTTGAAGTTGGAGTAATGGATGCCTGTATTGTTGCATATTCTGCCGACAATTTCTTCGGTGAAAGCGAGATACGGAACAATAGCTTGTTCTGAGCTCTTTCGTGTGTTCTTCTAAATTTTCTCAGAATATTAATTATTTCGTGAGTCTTAAAATTCTCAGTATATATATAGGGCTTGTCTGATATTACGCATGCAAAGTTTTTTCACTTTCGGAAATTCATTTCATATTTTTTCCTAAAGTAGGAGATTCCACAATGGAGCAATGACAGGATGTAGAATCCATAAAAGCGGACAAGTGCTCCATACCTCATTCCAAAAGTAGACATTGTTGCTGTAATTGTTTTCTAAGCACAGGTTGCCTAAGATTATGTCACGGAACTCATATTTTAATATACAAAAAATATTTTATAAATACAAGTTAGGAATGTTTTTTATCCATCAACTGCCACCCAATATGGAAAAACATTTGCTCTAAGAGTATCTCATCACAATCAATCAGACACGGTTTATGAAACGTGCCGAATCACATTTAAAAATAGACAGCGAAGCGTGATCCGATAGTAACACCGCTGACAAAAACTTGTAAGTATCGTTTAATAGTAAAATAAAGTTAAACACGTCTAACAAACAGTTTTCGACATGAGCAGTGATATGTTGGCATCCCATTTTTCAGCACCCTTTTTTTCCAGGATTCGCACCCTTTTTTAACGTTTTTTGCTCCTTATGCAGAAAAATCGAAATTGGGGTGATAAAACTGGTAAAAAGGGTGATGAAGCTGGTGTTTAATAAATTGTATATAAATCAAAATGGAAGACATACTTATCCATGTATAAGTACCTTGACAATTATTTGTCATTCATCCCACTCATTTGAGAGAGAAAAGTAGCCACAGAAGCATCAAAAATGGAAACAGAAGAAAGTAATTCTGAAATTGAACGCATTATATTGGTCTTAAAAGGCGAGGAAAATGCATACCATGGGAATCTATTGATATTTCTGATATTTCATAAAATTTATAAAAATGGTGAAGTTTGGAATTACTATTGCGCTTATGGCAGTCATTGTCCTTCGAAAGTGCGAAAAAGAGATAGGCCTGTTGTTATTTACAAGAAAGAATCGGACAAAACTAATGCACTTTTGTAAAAAAGTGATGGGAGAGATATTTCTGAAGATCAAGTAAAAATGCTCAGAAGTCATTCACGTTTTGAGAGCTGGAAGAAATTTGAGGATTACGTCCAGAGTGAAGTTTGCCGTGTCTCCTTAATTCATTCAGCATGTACATCCGAATTCACATGCGCTGAATACATGAAAAATCACTTTGTAAGCAATGTATTAAGATTGCTGTTGTACAAGACAAAAGACAAATTTACCTTGCCCCCCAAATCTCGTAGTGGTGGACTGAATGCAAAACGTTCATGAGGTCATCCAAAGAAAATAACCAAGTCTTTACAA
>JAQIXX010006514.1:0-12103 GCA_034700605.1 Willowsia nigromaculata
GATAGCTAACGTTCGTAATTATTTCCATAGTTATTTCACTATTCCCATTCGAATCCCTTATTGAATCGAATCAGTCATCTTGTAACTTTCTGGAAGGTTTAGATCTGGGAGGCACAATATATATATATATATATACATGTATGTACCCATAAATATATGCATGTAGATCCTATATATGTATGTGAGCTTGCCAATTTGATGCGTTATTTTATGGACAATTTTTGGTTATTTATGACCATTCTAATACATTTTCAATAAGTTGGTCAAAGAATTGGCTTATCTACTGGTTTTAAATATTTGTTTTAGTTCATGGCTTTACTTTAAAATCATCAGATTGTACAGCCCGAGGCCCGAAGTATTGTTAAATCCATGCAATTCAAATGAAATTTTGTTAACTTGACGAGTAACATAAACATGAAATGTATTGGAATGGTAAATACATAATTTTGCCGCGAATCTACTATTGAAAGCTGCTACTGTGACATTTTATTGGTACAGACATACCCAAATCTCCGACCCTGGTACAAAAACCAACGTACGCCCATTATACTTAAGAATCTTTTTGTTCAATTGTTGCTAAAATATATTAAAGTTGTATGTTATTTAATGTGTAACCTATTTAGCTAGTGAATTATGAAAATTAAGCTACTCTTTTTTATTCCTGGCTTTGACTTCATTAGATATTCAGGTAACCCATTTACATGATGTTATGTATGCTTGGTTGGTTGGCTATGATTGGTAATGTATGCTTTTATAAGGACGAAATAATTGCTGAAAGCTTACGTTACGAGATGCATATGACAGCAACGAACAACAGCATCCACACATATAAATTATGGTTTCAGACGTAATGTGTCATACGATTCAATTGATATTGCTCAAAAATATTGTAATGTAAATAGAGAATACGTTTTAACTGCGCAGTAAATATATCTCATTTGACCGCATTGCCTTACGTGGGGTTTCCCATAACCGTCGGGACCACATTTTTGTTTTGTATGATGCAGCACGTAGATGCAATAAAAAAAACTGAATACGAAACTACATGGAGACACTGGATTTTGTCCCCAAAATTAAATTGATAAGTAAAATATCGTAAGAAAGTATTTTCGCTTTGAAGAGAGCACAAAATGTTTTAAATTTTCGTTATTTGTACTATTGGAACTGACAAGTGACATGAATGCAAATAAGCTTGACTCATACTCACTTAGATTTAACTCTCACGAAATTGCAACAGTTTCATCCAGAAATCTCCTTGTAATGTAGGCATGTTGACATATTATTATGCTGACAAATGCTTATCCAAAGTCCACCTAAAACTGCAATCAATCGTGCCGCTTTTGGATGATACTTTACATGGAAGAGGCCAATGACATCTTTGAAAGGAAAAGTCTGGAGTGCGTAAACTCGCGTAGTACAGAGTTACTTCGGTTATGGCTAAGCTTCATTTCTAAAAAAAGTGTTCCCTCAGTTTTCTTTCATCAACTGTCCTTGCATATCTATTGTTCGTTACTATACTGAGTAATTGTTTGCTCTAAGATTTTCCTGTTATTATCTGCCTTAATTATTGCTCTTGCTGTAAGCAAACTTTTATGAGGGAATTCGTTATACTTTAACGTTACCTAAGGTAGAAGTACTAAGAAGAAGAAGGAGGTTACCTAAGAAGAATGTTACTAGTTCAAAAGTTAAATATTATTCTACAATATGGTGACATTTTACATCTCTATAAAAAGCTTTGAGTTATTGAACACAACCTACACGGGGTCCAGAATGCTAATTTAAAGCTTCTTTAGAAGCGATTCAAACAAGTTATGCATGAACATTCAAAACTCTGGCATATAATCATTGCAAGCTATATTTAGTTTATCATTCTGTTTAAAATATAAACTGACTTTATGTTTACGTGATATGATCTGTTAGGATTTCATACAGTCTTAGAACTGATCGTAATTGATATTATTTAAGTGTTTAAGTAAAACTATGACATTTAACTACAGATCATTTACTACAGTTTGAGTTTGTAAAACATTTTGTCTCTAAATAAACATACTTTGTGCAGTGATATTTTTTTGGATAGTTTACGCATAAGTTGTTTGCAAAATTTGCAAATGCGGTTCCTGAAAAAGGTAAGAAACCCAAATTTAAAATAATTTATGTTTCTTACAATTTAATGTACCGTATATTGTTCTCCATAAGCCTAAATGCTTTTTATACAATTGTAATATATACTCCTACTAATTACAATTGTATGAAAAGGTTGCTTTCATTTTGAATTATGAATCTAGTATAATTCTGTGAGATTAATAAGAAGGTCTATCTAATTTCAAAGTAAGTAGAGCACTAAATAGGCAGTAATAGTCATTATATTAAAATTACGTCATCATTTCATATTATAACCTGTTTTATGATTCCGCTGGTTCTTGCGAAATTTTCGTCTTAAATACGCCATCTGAATTTTAACTTTCTGACTAGTCAACCCTAACCATGCTGACATGTTAGTGTGCGTGCTTTAGATATATATACAAAATATGTGTAGAAATATATTTGAAATGAATATTAAATATATGATTCATATAACATGAACGTGGTGTTTTATTGAAACGCGGTTCATGATTGGCTTGTAGATGAAAGCAAAAATATGTACTCTTAAACAACTTATCCAATACAGTGCTCTAAATGAAAAGCTTATTGGTTATGTATGCTCATTTGTCAAGTATCACAAGTATATTTATAACGGCATGGAATTATTTCGCACCCTTTTATGGCGGACGTTCTAACCTTCCGTACCGTTTTTACCTCCTTATTCTGAAAAATCGAAATTGGGAGGAAAAACCGCCAAATAAGGGTGATAAAGTCACTGCTTAAAAAGAAATGACTGAGACATCAGTATATTATTAAAACATTTTTTGTACAAATACTAAATAAATACAGATAAACAGTATTCTCGTTGCAAAGCTTTTAGCTTTGTTTTTTGGGCGTCCACGTGAACGTTTAGCATTTAGTCTTTCACTTCGAGATTCGGGTGGTAATGTGTAATGCCGCTTTTAACATACCCCACCACAAAAAACCTTCTGTTCTTTTGTTAATCCAAATGTAAATGTTCTGTGCTTATCATGTTCTTTTTGATTAGTTTCCATCATGGCATTTCCATCATGGCATTTCCATCCTCAACAACTCTTATTTACGGAGGGCACTCACTACCATAAGCACAGTAATAGATCCACATGTCACTATTTTTGTACGAAGTTTTTTTCGGTACTCTCCTGCCACGCTTCAAAACATCTTTTGAAATATTAGTTTCTTACCAAGGAATATTTCCTCCTCGCCTTTTGACTACTCAAAAGTAAGAGTACTTCTGTTTTGTGTAGGTATGAATTTACATCCAAATCAATGCATCAGCGACTTTATCACCCTTATTTGGCGGGTTTTCCTCCCAATTTCGATTTTTCAGAATAAGGACGTAAAAACGGTACGAGAGGGTGAGAACTCCGCCCAATAAGGGTGGTGAAAACGTTTTTCCAATTTATAACTACCTTTATTGGTTACAATATCACAGTACTATAAAATGTAGTGCTTGAAATATATACCTAAAAACTACACCCCGTCTACGTAATAAAAGATGTCAAAGATATTTATTGTATAGTAATTAGCTTGTTAATATAGGCATGCCGTGATCGCTAAAAATCAAAAGTATTTCCATAAGCGTTTTGCACACACATTATTAGGCTGCATGAGTTATAAAATCAACGAGTTATTAACTGGTCATGCTCTTTGCAGAGCACACCAACCATACATACGCTGTACATTACATGAGATCCCAGAATTTCTTACAACGTAGATAGAATTACGATATGAATAGAATGTATTAGCACTAAAGTTTATGCTCAACCTTAGCAGTAAAGATGTCAATATATGTGCAAATAATCAATCAAATTAGCTAATTCGCTAATAGTGCCTACATTTCCCGACAAAAATGCTTATGGGTACAAAACTACACTTGATGTAAGAGTGATAATGCCGATCAGTAAATTCCAAAGTGAATGCCTATTTAAAAATAAATTTTATGATCGCTCATACTAGTGTAGCAAAATCATTTTATTTAGAATGAAGGGCGGGGCACTAAAATATATATTGAGGGTTTTATATTCTAATTTATTTACTTATACAAAAGTCAATTCTGTGACGCAAACAATTACTTGAATACAATTTCTTGTCCAGAAATATATGTAATATATTGAGAATTTTAATTGCTTAAACGGTTTTAACGGTCACACCGGCCATTTTGTTTAAACGTATAGGGAATAATTGTACTATTATAAATTATTAGCACGCAAGTCTGCTATTAAGAATTGTTTACACAACGCTGTGATACTTGACTTGGCTCACTGGCTTTTTCTGTTGCCAGAGGTGTTGTCTGCAACAGCATGATGGATGATAAGTTGCTTAGATGAGCTAAAAAATAATTTATAGGGGTTTTTGAGGGCGCAGGTTTTTAATCATATTGTCAGAATGGACCTCTGTGCGGCTGTTGGTGATGAATTCTGCTTTTAATTGATTGTAGTGGGGCTTATTGCAAACCTACTAATTTCCCTTGAAATGACTTTTATGCTTTACAGATTTCTAAAACCTGATCTTTGTTTATTTTTTCAATAGAATCCGAAAGACAGTGAATTTAAAAAACTACTCTACGTAACAACTATAAAGTAACATTAACCTTCCGGCATTTTCACAATTATTAATTTGTTGAAATAGGTCACTACCAGTATCCAAGGATTTCAAAATATATTCTTACTATACATAAAAAGGTAATTCTTTGTTTAACTGTTTGTCTCGTAAACAATCAATGAAGACGAATAACAAGAATTAGTGTTAGAAACATTTGAAAATAGGAAAAAATATCCCTGTAAGAACAATATTTAGCATTAAATATAGTAGCAAAGGGACAGCCAAAACCTTTATGATATAAACTATAATTGGTGTATAAAGCTTTCCTAAAGTTAATATAAACGGTAGTAAGTTATACCAACAATCGTCTGTGCCTTACTAATTGTAAGTAGTAGTTGCATGTTTGTCCTAACAACGGAATGGGATACAACAATACTTAAGAATACAACTCATCTCTGGCTAAAATTGGATTCATTGAGTAAGCAACCATTAGTCACATTAAAATATTGTGTAATGGAAGCAATTTGAAAGTACATGAAAGCTTTTAAGTAACAAAAACAATATTCGGTATTAGTAACGGATTTTTTTGAACCAACCAGTTACCTCTGTAAAGGCTAAGTTAGTGATTAATCATATAGACCTGGAAAATATAATCCTTTTCATCAACTCAAAATTAGTTTTTAGTATGTTAGTATTATTAGTAATATTAGTGATATAAAGCAATTTGCGGTGTGGAGGTGGACAGAGTATAACCGCAGTGAAGTACAAAATGATTATTGAAACGACTCAATATGTAGCGAATAAAACTGGTGTAATAAACCAGTAAGTAAGCTTGTAAAAACTATAAGTGATGTGGATATATACGTCTTCAGAAATATGACTATTGCTTAAGTTGAAAACAATTTTTATCCAAGATTTTTTTAGTGCGATCTATTATAACTAATGCAAGCATTTTAAGTAATATTACGTGAATAAGTGATGTGCCAGTGCCATGCAGTAATTTTAATAATCAATACTAATTCGAACATATTTAAGGAATGTGAGCAATTGGCCGTGGTAGTTGTACGTGCTAGTGCAGAGATGTGAATATTTGTTTCAGATGTATAGAACAACTTTAAATGTGAGCAGTTATTCGTGGTCTTTTGATGTACTAGTGCAGTGATGTGAATGATAATTTGTAATGCGAACAATTTTAGATTGTGTGATTTATATAAATAGTGTGCTTATATGTTGATTCAGTTTAGTGAACGATTAATTTTGTAAGCAATGTTATAACTTGAAAACCATTAGTGAATTAAACACGTAGAAGCGTAGCTACTTTGCTTTAAAATTTTCTAGTTACTGAATGTTCTAGTGATTTTGTTGTAAGCAAACTTAAATCAAAAAATTCTTCAGCTGTTATCTAAGGTTGAGTGCAGGCTAGTTCAAAAACATATTTTATAATCTAGTGAGGTTTATATATCTCTACAAAAAACATTGAATTAGTTTATAAAATACACACATGAGCTATACCAAAATGCGACGATAAACCTTACTTACAAGTCATTCAAACAATTATTGTGTGCATTCAAATTACTTAGGAGACTCGATAAGCACTAATTAAAACCCATACCCACATAACCATTCAGTTTTACCGCAAAATTATAAGAACTTATTTTGCATATCTCATCAGTCTTCGGACTTAAAATAATATCCATCACATACTGAAAACATTAAGGACAGTTTCGAGAACTTACCCGTGAAGGTGCAGAAAAAGGTAA
Source organism: Willowsia nigromaculata (assembly GCA_034700605.1). Taxonomy (NCBI): domain Eukaryota; kingdom Metazoa; phylum Arthropoda; class Collembola; order Entomobryomorpha; family Entomobryidae; genus Willowsia; species Willowsia nigromaculata. The sequence continues at coordinate 6,426 of JAQIXX010006514.1, forward strand.
GAAACCATATTCAAAGTAATTAGTGTTTATTACAATATAATGTAACACACTTTATTCACCATGAACCTGAATGTTTTTTTTTTTGAAATAAGATACGTAAGATCCTGCTAATTACTAATATCAACTTGCTTTCCATTTCATTTTTAAATCTATTAGAATTCTGCTACAGCGATAATATCAAATGACCCAGGAAAACTCCTCACCATAGGGACTAGGTAGCTCTATCAGATTTTAAAGTTACTGAATAGGTATTGATATTTAATCTAAGTAAAATTACATCACCATCTTCTGTTATAACCTGTTGCATGATTTCTTTGGCTCTTGAAAAATTCCCGTACTTATTACGCCATCTGAATTTTAATTTTGTGATTAGTCAACGTTAAGATGCTGACAATTTAGTGTGCACGCTTCGGATCTATATACAGAATATATTTATGGGTATATCTGCAATGAATGGTAAATATACATATGACACATATAATAGGATTATGGTTCTTCATTGAAGCGCGGTTCATGATTGGGTTATGGATGATATAAAAGCAGCACTCTTAAACTGCTTATCACACACAATGTTCTAAATCAAAAGCTCCACTCGTATATATGATCTGTTATCTTGTATCATAAGTTTATTGATCATTATTTACATTGTTAACAATACCCTGTACCTGTACTATGTAGTACTAATAATATAGTTCTCCACCTGAATCCAAGTTATAAAAGATATTTATTTATAGTGATGAGCATCATAATGTACGCATGAACAGATACCAAACAAAGCAAAAGTACTTCAACAAGCGTTTTGCCCATGCATTAGTTGGCTAGATGATCCATTCTAAAATCAAAATGCTATGAACAGGTCAGTCCCTGTGCATCAGGAATCAAGCATACAAATGTAGTATAAAGTAGCTCCTAAACCTGATGAGTACACAGAAAACCACAAAACGACTTGTTCATATAACTATGATATTATCAGAATATATTAATACTAAGGTCAACGTTTCATTTCACACCTTGTAATAAAGCTGCAGTAGGAAGTACAAATACTTGAACTCAGGCTAGTAATTCTGCCCGTTTTGTCAGCTTAATATGAAAGATACTATGAGCACGGATCTACGTTTTCTAATACTAATGATAGTCCCGATCTACAAATCTGAAAATTCGATTTATGATGACTATAAAGAGTATGGCAAAATATTTTAATTTATGTTGAGGTAGGTAGCATGAAAAATGTATAAAGAGGATTTAAATCCCATTTATCAATAGGAAGAAAATTAGGTGGAGCAGAAAATTACTTTGATACATTTTCTTGTCCAGTAAGACATATAATGAGGTTTTTAGTTGCTAAAATGTTTTAAGATTAACATTATCTATTTTTTAGGGAATAATTATACAGTAGAGATTATTGTAGACCTAATATTTTCTCATACAATGGTTTTGCGTCTTTTCAGATTTCTCAAAAGCGAACTTTATTTGTTTTATAGAAGTTGAAGACCGTAAATAAACTACAAATCAACATAATAAGACTTAACGTTCCTAAATCTTCCGGTACTTCCACGCCTCATTTATTTGCTGAAACAGGCCAATACCAGAATCCAAGGTTTCTCATAGTATATTTTGACAATACTAACTAATTTTTGCCTTCAAGGTTATGCAAGGAGCTATTACATTTGACTTTAAAATTTATAATCCCTCATGTAGGTATTTGTTTGCAAGCAATCAATGAATATGAAAGACAAGAATTAGTGATAGCAAGCATTTAAAAATTGTCAAGAAAAGTATTCGTGCATGAACAATTATAAGTAATACACGCTTAGAGTCTATTATTAGTGGTCCTTAACTATACCTCCAAATGAAATGAAAAGCGACCGTGATAAACTTTGTTATGTAAACAATAATCAATGGATAAACGTTTCCCGAAATTAGCAAAAACCGCAGTAAGATACATATGCCCACAATCATCTGCGCGAATGAAAATGAAAATCTTCTTTATTTCAGTGTCTAAATCATTTCAATACAATCGTACTGTTCTCCCAATGCTGACACTTTCAAGTTAGATAATCTGCTACATACTAATTGACTTAAGTTCTTAAGTTATATAAACTATTAGCGAATCAAGTTATAAGTGATATATCCTTGGCAGTGTTAGCAATTGATTGTGATAAAACAGTTCTTTAGAACACAACTCATATCTGACTAAATAAGTATTCTTCCAGTAAGCCACCATTGGACGCAATAAATGAGTCTGAATAGAAGTAATATTAAGGTTCAAGAGCACTTTTAGTCCATATAAACAATATTTGGTATTGCCAGTAGATTGGAGTGAAACAAACAATGCTTTGTTACATGTAAAAGACTTAAGTGTTATACGAAGTAATAGATTCGCCATATAGACCTGGAAAATATCATTCTTAATTAAATTAAAATCCAGTTAATGCAATGAACATTAGTGATATACAATATTTTATAGTATGGACAGAGTATAGCCATGGTGAAGTGCAAAAGCATTATTGAAGCTATTAAATATTCTGCGATTAAAACTGGTGCAATAATCTACTATTCATAAGAAAAATTATTGAGGTGTGGTTACATGCATTACGTTTGCAGTAATGTGACAGCTTTGAAGTTGTGAACAATTAATATTTATGAAAATATTCAACAGTGTGAACAATGGTTACCAATGCAGGCATGTTAAGTGAGTTAGTGATGTGCCGTAATGCCAGTGCCATGCAATAATTTGAATCATCAATATTTATTTTATTTTATTTAAGTGATGTGATCAATTCGTAGTGGCAGGTGTATGTGCTAGGTGAAAGATGTGAATAGTTGTTTCAGAAGTTAACATAATCTTATGTGAGTAGTAGTTTGTGGTCTTATTATATGCTAGTGCAGTGGTGTTATTGTTAATTAGTGATGTGAGCTATTTTAATTGAAGTGTCTTATTGTAAGTAGTGTGCTTATATATTAGTTTAGTTAAGTGACCAATGATTACTTTTGTAAGTAATTTTAAGCACTTTGCAAGAATATTGTTGGAATAAACACATGGTAGAGTGGTGACTTGAACAGTTATCGGTGTTGCAAACAAAACCAAATTTTAACCGTGTAAACAGTTATTTTCAACATGGAGGATACAGTAGTGTAGTGATGTTGTGCAAGTTTTTAAGTTAAGTTTGTGAACATTTTTTATTGATGTAAAGGATTTGAAAAGATATTAATGGAATGAACTCATACATAGTGCCGTTATGTGAACAAAAAATTACCAACGTAAAGAGTTTTAAACGATGTGAGCTGTTATATGTAGCGAGAGTGAATATATACTATCAATAATTAATGCTTAGATCAATAATTAGTGATGAAATGAAAACCATTACTAAATATGTGAATAATACCTACCCACCAAAATGTATTGGTGGAAACAAATATTGGTTGTCTGAGTTTACTGCAGTGATACATAGGAACAGCTATTGCTAATGTGAACAATATTACGTGATTTAAACAATTATTTTTGATATTAGTAGTTACAAATGATTTAATTTTACGATCACCAATATAGTCATTGATCCAAATAAATCAGCGAAGATCGAAATAAATATTTGTATTGTAGACAATTAATCTCGCTAACAATTAGATTAAGTGTTATAAACAATTCTAAATTTACCCATCTTTAACCAAAAGTAATAATTCTTTTCAAATTTTTGCTTGAAAATTACCTAATGCAATAAATGTGAAGATTTAGATTGATACAGTAGACAACATAGTAAAAAGTTTACACCATTAAGCAAAACTACTTGATTGAAACTAAAATCAACCCATTTTTTCATTAGCAAGTAACCTTGAAAACTTAAATAATTTAAATATACTGTACACAGTAAGCAGAGTACATACTTTCATTGTTCAGATGCTAGTGACAGCGACAATTATACAGTTCGTTATAAGCATAGTTAGTGTTTAAAGCCATAAGTAGATAAGTAATGTGGATGAACTTAATGTGATTTGTGAACTGTGTTTTGTGCAAACCAAAATATTCAGTGTTTTATGTTACTCTATGAAACACTTATAACCTTTTGTGTCAGGTTCAGGATTACACCTGATTATTTACAGACACAAATTTTTTAAGATTACTTATGTGCTTGCCTAACAAAAGAACAAAAAGTATTTATTTGTTAAAAACGAAAAGGACAAAGTGATGGTTATTTAGGTGGTGGGGCGAAGTCAAACTTTCAATTTCAATCAGCAAAATAACTTGGTAAGTGAATGACTTCACAAGTTTGCAGATAAGTGAGAGATCATTTTGATAAAAGTTTGCCCTTTTCATGTATTTTGAAATGTTGATCATCATGTTTGTCAGAAACATGAAGCTCATTAACCCCTAAATTTTGTAGTTATAAAAATTCAATGCGAGAAAGCTGGCTGATATCCAAACGTACCTAGCATGTGTACTTCAATACAAAGAAAACCATATATGCTTATTTGAAATTATGTATAAACTCTTCCATGATTTCCGGCAATAATGTAGCATCTACCAAAAAATTCCAATATATACAGTACTTCGGTGCTATTTAGTTTGTTGAAAATTGCTTGACGGATTCAGTTTTTTAATATGATATTTAAATAAGTTACTTGACCTTGGAAATATCAAATTAAAAAATGCATAACTCAGACAAAAATTATTTTATTTTAAGTGTAATAAAAGATATTAAAATTTTGATATTTTTTAAATTCATCCTCCAAACTTGTGAACATTAAAATAAACCGGTTAAATATTTCAGTTGTTCCAGTTTCAATATGCTACCCAATGAATTATCGGTTCCTTCTGGTCTTACACATATGATCCAATGTTTATTTATTTCATTAATTTTCCTTAATTGTAATATTTGTTGCTACATTGTTATTTTTTTTAATTTTCAGTTTATTGCTGCATTTATCTTCCGAAACAATACATAACATTGGATTTTTAAACCGTCTTCAAGATGGAGGAATGGCAAAAAGAACATATTCGTAAAAACCTAGTGGACTTGTATGATCTAACTTTCTGCAACGTACAGTTACTCGCAAACCTTGAACAAGATGGAATTTTACACAAATCTGAAAGAGATATCCTGGTAAGCAAATATAATTATGTTAAAGTATTTGTTAATATTTATTAGCATATTTACATGACAATTAGCAAAGTGGTTATCAGTATTCTATTTTACAATATTAACAAAGAAGGGATATTGTATAAAATGCAATCATTTAATGCATCGGAAAATCCTTGCGCCGCTTCTCCTACCCCCAATACGCACTGACAAGGGACACATACGTCGGGTTCATCGCAGAATGCCTTCATACTTTGCATAAATTATCAACTTAATTAGGAATGCTCCGTGGCACAATTTTTTTTCTCAGTAGGCTATGCATTCAAATTTATGAGCGTAAGAAGTTTTGTAACCCGCCGGCCAGAATTTTTTAAATCGGAATTAATATGGGATTTTCATAGTGACCGTAGACCCTTCTAGACTTTGCTGAAAATTGACCAAGCAATTTCTTGAATGAAAATTTAAATCTTGGTAGGAAAATGCAACCAAAAGGGCTGGTGACTATTTTTCCACGACACATTTCCCCCGGACATCCTTTCCATTGGACAGATTTTCTAGAGGAAAACTTTTCCATCGGAAAACCTATTTCTAGGACAAAATCTC
>JAQIXX010006515.1:0-12103 GCA_034700605.1 Willowsia nigromaculata
CGAACTCTTTACTCTGAAATCCTACGCGTGCCTACACACTCCTTTATGCATATGCCTCTCACAGCATCCATGCATCTCAAAAATATAACAATTAAATTTTTCGTAATTAAACCGTTTAAACCGAGAAACGTTTTCGGATCTTTTGTGTTTATATCGAGCTTGGGTTGTCTTATAAAATTATTTTATCTTGCTTGAAAATTATTAATACCACAGCTTGGAACAAATCTTTTGTATTAAACGCACATGATTCAGTACTTAGCAATCATTTTTATCTCGGAAAGTACAACTTTATTAGAGAGAACTGAAGGATAAGAATTACAGAAGGGGTCGACGAGATCCTTAAATGACCCAGGTCAAAAGCCAAATGCATGGGGTGGCCATCACTTTCCTAAGCATCTGCCACAGATCTTACCAACTCATACTACTTTCCATGAGAGTTCCATACTTTTCATTGTTATTAGAGCAGCTCACGTTTCTGAGCGTGTTGATAGTGCTGGTTTTTCTAAAGTGGAATGATTCTCTGTCCAGTCCATCTACATGCCTGCTTTTATTTTACTCAATTCAAGATATCACAGAGAAAACTAGGTGAAAGCATGAAGTAGCTCTGAAGAAACAATGGGAGACTGGTGAAAAGCTTTCGAAGAAAAAAGTAATCAAATGCCAAATATTTCATTGCATGAGCTCATTGTCCAACTTTAACATTGTCCATTGTTTTGTGTCAGATCCTAAAGCAAAATACTTTGTTCACAGTATACTTGGCATGTACAAACGTTATTGCTACAAACGTAATAAAATTGCCTGTACAATATTGTTGCATCAGTTTTAACAAAGTTTAAATTTATTATTTCTGGTATTTCACATGCTCATTTATGGAATTTCAATAATGAAGCTAGTTGTTGAGTTTTTTTTGTATACACGTACATAACTTTTTGTACATTGATCTACAGGATGAAACCAGATAATATGAGACTGTATCCAGCACAAAATGCAATGCAACAAATGTGTAAATCAAAATGCAGCTAATCCCAACTGGTGACCACATATCTAGTGGGACGGGTGGTTTAATCTTATCAATAGATATCATTTGCAAGCGATTTTCAAAACTTCTGTACATTGCTATCTTCCTTAGTTTAATCAATTTCTCGTGGATGCCATTTTCGAAATACGCAGACTCTACGAAGGCTTTAACGCGATTACTCATGTAACCAGTTAGACATACACTTATACTAAGCTGTGCCTGAAACATATTTTTTCCGTTGAAACCCGCACAATAAAACCGTTCTTCAATTAGATGAATCTTGTTTTCAATATGCAAGAACAGTGCCTCACCTAATAGTTCGTCAGACAATGCCAAATATGCACGCTATATATCTGTAATTGTTTCAAAAAATTGTGTATAGCTAGAGTTATTAAGGTGTTTAATTCTTGTAGTGTCCACCAACTCGAGAACGTTCCGACCACCGGAAATTTCAGGTATTTTCTTATTTATGAAATCTGGCATAAAGTACCATACAGGTAGGAAAAGGTAAACCTCCAGATTAAGCTTGAATCCAATCCGATTTAAACTTGGAAATCCTGAAAATATCATAGAGTCTGGGGATATATGATTTTGGTAAGAGGTACTAATTAGTAAAAATGGTATTGCAATCATAAACACGGATTTTGGGTGTTTATAAGCACAATTGATACCAAGAAGAAGCTACAAAATATCAAAGCCTTTTCTAACATTTTTGTATAAAAAAGATAGCAGGAGTCCTGCTAAAAACAAACCAATCCATGAATTAGTTTCAATTGAAGTAATAAAGGTGTAATCAATAACCGTAACCATTTCCGCCTTAGTAAAAACAATTGCTCGTGTGTACCAATCATTACCAATGTTAAAAAATGACATACGGGAATGCAAATATTTCAGTGCCATTGACTGGAGGAACACGCTTTCTGATGGCATTATTTTGATAAGCCATCCATTCAGAAGACTGCATTTCCCATTCAGGAATATCAAGCATGTTAAGTGCATATGAAGCATTCAAAAATGGATTGAATGCTTCATAAAACAGATGGATTGCGTTAAAAGTTTTCAGTCAGGAGCACAAATATTGTACAAGATGTGCCCAACCTTGTCGGTATTTACAAATAAGTTGTAAAGATTACCTCGTATTCTGATTAGATTGGTGAAAATTTACACTAGTAATGGAGTAGTAAACAAATCAGGATTACGAATTCCTAAGGGTATGACAATTCAAATTCCACTTTGGTCAATAAATGATAACAAGGAACACTTTTAGTAGGCTTAGATATTCAGACCGGAAATGTATTTAGATATAAAGAGAAAACATAAGTTCTTATTTGAATTAGTACCCCATAATGTTGTTAGTACAAGATTGGCATAATAAGTATAATAAGCAAGATTATAGTAAGAATCGAATTGGAACGCACCCGAGCAAAAAACTTAACAGCTAAAGTATAATACTTGTTACCATGAATAATTATCTATTCTAAAACTATATACGAATATCTAAAGATTTTCTACCTCCCAATTTCTACGGTGGGTAGACCAGAGTAACCATTCACCACTTTGATCCATGTTTTAAATTAGGCCTACTCTTTAACTTCATCGCCTTTCTCCTTATTACCACGTTCCTCTTCCTCCAACTCCACCTCCATGAAAAACAGCTTTACCGGTATATCGAAATCGGGGTAAGTTGGAAATCCTTCGATGACCTCAAACAATGACCACTGATAAGCCCTCTGAACGGTAGGCGAAGGCGATGTAAGCGTAGCCACGTCCTTCTTTTTTCTTGCTCCGTATACTCCCCTTTCCTTACCAAATTCTGCACCATTATCTCTTCCTAACTGTGATTCTTTATGAAATAAGCCATGCCTCTGTACTCAACCCAGTTAATTTTGAAATCATCCAAGATTCCTGGTTCACTCCTGTTCTCATAAACTGGCAATGGAAACTCTTACTGTATAAATGACCCGTCCGTCCTGCATCTCAATAACATCAAATTGTTCTCTGGTGCTTCAAATTGTCCCAGTTTTGAATCAGCCATTGCAATTTTCAATCTCGATGCACTTTACTTGCTGTTAGTTTGGGTAAGAAAATACGTGTATCAAATATTGTGTTTTCACTGAATTATGCTTTCTTCTCGAGGTTCCACTTCCACTGAAGGAAAGCCAGAAACTGATTAAAGAATATAGGGACGAGGTCATAAAATATAGAAGATATCATTAATTCAAATCTATATTGCGAGACGTGCTCTTATGCACAGATTTATGGAAAATTACAAATCACAGGAACTGTTACTGAGAGAAAAAGTACCCTTGATTGCAATAAGTGCTAAATAAGTAATATGATCGTTCGAATGCCTACACTGAGTTTGGTTACAGCTTACGAAAGAGAAAGCGCTAAGGAGAAAAGAAATCTCTAAAAGGTACATCAACAAAACACATTTGCATGACTGAAGTTCAATTGATTGAATCCAATTGTTGGAAAAAGGTGAGAAACAAGTTTGATATTTTATTTGTATGATTAATCATTCCTGATGTCATTGTTGGACTGAGTAATACAAAATATTTGTCAAGCATTAATTTAATTAACAAACTACAAGTGAAGAAAGGATTCATTGGAGCATTTTATTCCTTTATCTTCAATTCTCATGGCATATGTGGAACTCTGGATTCCAGTACTAATTCTCGTTGTAATCGGCACAAGATTGATCTAAAAGCCTTTGTTACCTAATACAGAATTTCATTTGCTAACTTATTAAACGTTAAGTAATGTTGCTCGAAGCCTTAGGATTTCTTAATCAATCAATCAATCACTAAATCATCGAATTGATGATTTATGCTTAACCCATATCAAAAGATATTGAAATATCTTAAATGCTATGTAGAGAGTAGATATCAACGTCTCACAGATATTGATATGTATCTAACTGAATCTGTTTGGCAGGTTGCATTAAGCTTGTATGTATGTAAACTAGGATATTGCATTAAACTTACAAGTGTTTAGTAGCTCTTTTTCATAATTTATTCTATTTAATCTATTCATATCTAATCTATTTCAATCTAAGCCCTAAAACAAATAATATTTGCGGCGTCTGAAAGAAATCATGGATATTTAGTATAGACTAGTCATAGACCAATAAAAAGTACTGCGGAGTGTTAAACAAAACAATTATGTGGATTTTTAAATTTGTATCATGTTTTATTGCAATTTTTTTTATAAGATGTAACTTATATTAAACGTTTAAAATGAAATGATGAAATTTATAGAACAATTTTTTCTAAATTTGTTTATAACTTGTACGATGACAGAAAAAACATTAGCAAAGAATGGTAACAGCAATACACTTGAATTATTGAACATGGGGCGTCTTAAATGGCACGCGTTGCCACTATGAATAATATATGACTTGTCTGCCATAACCTTATTGATTAAATCCTTAGCTAACAATATACGTTTCAGCACATGGAGCTACATAGCTGATATTTATGAGTGCGCAGTAATTCTAAATACATCTAAATCTAATCTATAAGTGATTTGCAGAATAAAACTAACTAAGATATCAAAGTCATGGACCAGCCTTTGTATGCCTGAAATTGACGAATTAAAAATGTCTTAACATACCATATGGTTTTTAAAGTAAACAAATATACAATCCAAAAACCTTCAGTGGACGCATTTCTTAGATAAAGTCGGAATAGTTTTATATTCCGCATCTTATTTTTTCCTTTCATAAAACCTAAAACAATATTAATCAAGACCAATGTTCCACCAAAACAAAATAGAAAGCAAGCACTAATCCCTACTGGAGACCGAATGTTAAGTGAAGAAGGTCTCTTTAACCCATGAGTTGGTTGTACGTTGAAATCACTCGCAGACTTGTAATTTGCTGCATCAATAAGTTCTGCCAACTTTATGTCTATACCAATTTCAAAAAGGTTTGTAATTATATCTGAACTACGTCTTGAAAGGTACCCTGAAAGTCTATAACTCCCATCTAGCTGCAATGGTAAGTCATCAAGTGTATTGTAAGCTTTACAATAGAACTGATTCTCAACTAAACCAATGCCCCTACCAAGCAACATGGATAAACCCAGTCCATATTTGGGATGAGCCTGTGCTGGATATATTAGTTTCTCATCTGTAAAGTTATTCAGAAATGGTTTGATGCCTTTATCTAAAACATCTGTAAAGTCTCTGAAATCAAACATGTCCATAAATTTTATGTTCCCAATGCTTTTTTCCATCACAGTTTTCATACTATTTGGCGCAAGATATTCTAAGAAATATTTAATTGCGTATGCATCCCCAGCACTGAATTTAAAACCTTTTGAAAATAACTCCTTTAGTGTTGGAAACTCAGATATAGTCAGAGACTCTGATGATATTGCACTTTGATATGAAAGCGAAACTATGAGGAATGGCAAAGTGAAAATCAAAACTGTTCCTGAATTTGGCATGTTACATGTGATACCAAAAATGTGCCAGTGTAATCCGAAACCTTTGTTCCAATTTTTATACACGAAAGAAACCATCAATGCAAATATTACTAGCATGCTCCACACATATCCATCCATTGAGGTCAAGATCGGGTAATCAAAGTTACTGATCTGCTGAATCTTTGAGCAAGCAATTACTTTCTTATCAAATGATGCACTAATCGTACGTAGTTTACTACGTGTACTTAAAACTTTCAGAGGAATCCACTGCAAAATACTTTCACCAAAATCGATTCGAAGGAACCACTTTTCGGATGCGTCTGCAAAAGATTCTAAGTTGTAACGATTAGTATCTAAGGTAACATTCAAGATTGAAAATAATAGCGAGAAATTCAAAGCATCTGGCAGAGAACATTTTCTCAACAATGTCATTAAAGCAGACAAACCGAAGCGTCCGCTAGGTAAACTACTTAAACAATCATTTATTTCTCCTGGGATCCAGAAGGGTAGTGGATATCCAAATAGTATTTCCCGACCATATCCTTTCCCATTTAGGTTAAAAAATAATGTATGTAGTAAGGCTTTTACAGACAAATCTCCATCCTTAAAGTGAAATTTTTGGTTACAAAAGTAACAAAATAGGGCGACTTCTTTAGATCCTTCGTTAAAGAAAATAAATCCGGCGTGAAATACTTCAGCATTTGGAATGCTCGTAAGCTGGGAAAATTCAAATAACAATTTGGAAGCATTATTAACAAATATAAAGAATAAAACAGTTTCTGATGTGCTATATCCGGAGTTATGAATGGACACATATGTGTGGTAAAGTGTCTCAGTTAAGAGTAGAAAATGAATGCAGTATGAGCTTTTGCGTTTGGTAGCGAATCGTAGGTAGCCTGTCGTAAGAGAAATATTTTTCACATTATCAGCTACGCTATAAGCAAAACTTTTATATTCATGTATTGTGTAAGTTGTGGAGAAACTGTTTGAATTTAGAGCTTGTGGAGATTCCACAGAAAAAACAAAGGCATGTAGATGTTTTGCACTTGGTGATTCCTCAGAATACACAATATTTAATAAACAATTTGATTCAAACCCCGTTGGTAGATGTGGGTAATTTGCGGAAAGTTTCTCTGGGAACAATGTAATCAGAAGGAAAGGAATCCACAAAACTAATATTTTCAATTCCATAATTAGTTGAATATATTTACTGTGTCAATACACGTCAAAATTAGAGGCAATCAGTTTGACGAGTCTGTGTTAAGTGTCTATCCGTGTTGAAATTGGGTTCACGTCATGGGACTGTCATTAAATATTTTATAAACCTAGCCTGATAAAGCCATTTAACTAATGAATAAAGGGATATATTGTTTTATATAAAGCACTTTAAGCAGGTATCATCAAGACTTTTATTACAATTTCCTGTATAGTTTGCCCATATGATATTGTAAACTTGCTATCATTTGCTATCCTAAAGCAATAACTAAAGATGAATGTATATTTTGCTCATGTTTCCCCGAATATCTCATAATTCAATAAAGCATAAATTACTTGTTTTAAACTTATACTTATCAAAATTAAACATTTTGCTTCCACATTTGCATAATTCATATAATATATGAACAACTCGTTTAAATTAATCAAATACTGATTGGCAGATGAACAGAGATGTGCATGTGTTATTAGACATTAGTTTTATTACATGGTAAACTCATTACACGCAATATACATTTAACGTATTAGTTCTTGTGCCACGAGCTCAAATTAGGGAATTTCTTTCTCCTCTTTCATCACACACGTTCCTACACTCCATAACCCTAAGACCCTTTTATCCCAAATCCTATTAAATACACATACTAAATTATTATAAATAATGAACTAGTCGCAATCTGAAATGAAGTGAAGTAAACATTGAAGTGTTGAGTTTTACCAAAAATATGACAACCACTTTGTAAATATAGGATTGCAAAAGCTTGTTTTCATAACTTAATGTTTTTCTTTGTTTAGATACAAGCTTTTGTGATGTTTATTTCCAAGATTATAACATTAGTTTTATCACATACTAAATTCATTATCATAAGTAGCTGATTACTTAATCATTACAAAAGTATGAAGAAGGTTTATCTAAATTTTTTAAAGCAATACCAAATCGAATTCTAATAAATCATACTTATGTGTGACTGACAAAATTTTTAAAACCAATGAATTTGATTTATGTCCTCCCTGGTCCTAAACTTTCTTATAGGTTAACATGTAAAACTGAAAACGCTATAAGCTCATTCCTATAATCATCTAATTTCAACCCACTACTTTCTATTATCAAAATAATACATGGTTTCAAGTTGAAATCAGAAATATCCATCGTTAAACTTAATGTCATTAAGTTAAATAGTTCCCCAGATTTCTCAACATTCAAAGAAATGTAAGCTTATTGTACAAATTTATGGACTAAAGTATGCCATCATGCTTCTACATTCTATACACATAAATTGTATATTATTTTACTTAAGCAGTACAAAAAGAAGAATTTTCAAGAATTTATACCATAAACCTGTAATTCATTTACACTGGCTATAAAAACACTTCAATATGATGGAAATGATTCTCACAAAACAGGAATATATTCTTCAAAAAAAACCAGAAATATCCACTTTATGCAAAAAAGTCCTTTCCTCAACATTATCTCAAGCCTTCTACTGTCTCTCTGTCGATATTAAAACCGTATTGGATCTTACAAGTACTCTTAGAAGTATTTAAGGTAATTGAACGCATCAACGGGATATTACTTTACATTTATGGAAGGACCAGAGATGTATCCACTCCACTCCTTGAGTGGAGGGGAGTGGAGTGAAGGGGTTTTTTCTGGAATCTGGGAATGGAGTGGACCGGAGGGGTAAACAATTTTATTTAGCTGAGTGTTGAGTGGAGTGGAGGGGTTCATGAATCCGATATCAAGGAGTGGAGTGGAGCGGAGGGGTGTGAATTTGACGAGGAAAGCAAATGTTTGTTGGATTTTCCATAAAAAAATCGGTCAAAATCAATTCCAATTTAAATTTTATGGGTATTTTTAGGTTAAACATGAACCCAAATGAACAATTTTTGCATTTTAATAATGAAAAATGCATAATTTTAGAAGTAAAAAAATCGCATTTTTGATGACTTTTGGAGTGGAGTGTGACTGGAAGGGTTGGAAATTTATTGGGCTGAGTGGTGAGCGGAGTGGAGGGGTATATTTTTTATTGAGCTGAGTGGTGAGTGGAGTGGAGGAGTAAAAATTTTCTTGGCTCGAGAGGTGAGTGGAGTGGAGGGGTAAAATTGTTTTTGGCTCGAGTGGTGAGTGGAGTGAAGCGGAAACTAAATGTGCAAGTCTGGGAAGGACTATATGCAATGTTTATTAGAAAGTCAACAGCTTATTTTAAAAGTTGTAAAAGAGCGGCTCGCTTATAATTTTGTAGACGAAAGTTGAAAAATCATTTTATTGGCTGTTTATCAAAGTAACCTACTTGTGGGCAATGGCACCCTTCTAAGAGCAACATTAAAAGGTGTACAATCCGCTAATTAAAATTCTGCTAAGGTGTGCATGTTTTATGCCGCCTTTAATCCTGAAATATATCGTGGACTAACTGAGGACTGGTGGTTTCTGAGTTTTGATTCACCGACATCTACTTAGATGGCTCAAGACTTTTATCCCTTGTTAATGGCTTTCGTTGATGTTATTTGTAGACTTATCAATATATATATATATCGATTTAATACAGATTCATTGTGTATAAGCACATTTTAAGAGAACAATTACCTAAGCAATCTAGTCACTATTTCTTAGCGAGTATGTAACGGCAATGCTTGTTCCCGAGATAGAGCGTCTAGTCAGTGTTTCTGTTGAGCATCTATATTCTCCACTTTTACAAATATCTAATCACAAAAATAAACACCAGGCCAGACCCATGTAATATTAACTGATTTTCATTTATTCGAATCAAAAAACAAAATTAAGCTAGACTAACCAAGGTGCGGCCCATTTCTAGTTCTAATGACAAAAACATTGAATGGGCTGCTCATGCAGTAATTATCCTGAAACATTTAAAAACAAATTTTTCAGCAAACAAAGTCTTTAATTATTATATTGATATAAAAGCATAGGAGGAGAAAACATGGCCAGCAAATTACATACAAGTGGACGTGTATGAATATTCAGAAATTATTTTAACAAATATAATATATTTGTTTTCTCTCAAGTTTTAGTTTATAGCACTGTAAGTTTCATGTCTAATTAAATATTTTACATGATTTATTTATGAAAAAGCAATATTATCTTAATTTCAAATTTAACTAAATTTCCAAATTACTTTGAAGCAAGCAAGTAAAAGAGTTTACTTGTTAAGTTTATTATATAAGAGTTATTTATTAATAAGCAAGTATTACAAGCATTACAATATTTATTATATACGCGACCGTATACATGCAAAACTGTATGATGTATATTTATATTTTAACCACAGCTACACATTTAACTAAGTGCTTTGGAAATTCAATATTTTAGTTTCCTTTTGTATCAATTTTCATTAAACCATTTTTAGATTATCTATCTTAATTTAAGCGCCCTGATTGAAATATAAACTGAAATTATTGCTACAAGGTGTTCTACTGTAATAATTATAGCATAAAAACCCAAAAAAAGTTTTTAAAACGTTTCATGTGCCAAATAATGTTGCTACATTACTTTTTAATTCCCACCAAGAGCAATAGATTAACAGTCCAGGAATTTCCGACGTCAATGCATTTAAACGGGGTAAGGGGTTCCACAAAATTGAGGGATCCAAACCGAACCCTGATTGGGCTGCAACTCTTGTTGAACCTCCTTCTCCATAATATATTGACATCTTTTTGGTTTCGCTTCGTCACCAAGTTTCGAGATACCTCAGTAACTATCCCATTCGACTTGGCGTACACTTGACCCATCAGTCCCAAAATAGCAAGATTTGTTGGTAAACTATCAACGAGTAGTGTACCAAATACTCCCAATTGAATGAAATTTTCTTTGATCCAAGGAGTTCGTACCAACATTACTAGGCTAATCGATTGAAATGAAGTTGTGCCGACTACAAGAATACTCATGAACACCCTCTGCTGAATATCGTTCATGATTACGGCCAGAGTCTGTATTGTGCGGTATATGATCGTCTCCTGCATAGGTGTTAACGTTCCATTTATAGCGGCTTCAAAATACCTAAAAAAATTCAATAGCTCAAAATATTTCAAGTTTGGATGAAATATGGATCGTGTATTTAATTATGTATTATGGATTACATTTCCAAGTATTCTCGAAGATTGATTGAGCCCAAAATGACGATGCCACAAACACAAAATGAGGCGGTATTGAAAGTAAAACACCATATCCAGTAGTTGAAAATAAATATGAAAAGTTTGGGTACAGAACCAAAAAACTGCACTGATAAAATTTCGGGTTTATACCAACAAGGATGCATGCATTCAGGAAGGATTTGATAACCTAAAACTGACGGATTACACGGACTGATCCAGTTAAATCCAAATAGTATAATGATTGGTAATGCGACAGAAGAGGCATAAAGTATGTATGCCATGTAAATGTTGAGTGTGGCGAGAAACGATATTCTCCTCTGAATTACGTTAACATTTGGAATGAGCTTGGGAAAGTCGAGGATTCCGTTGATGTACATACAAATTTGAGATGCCTCTCGCATGCACACTTGACACAATCCATAAGTGGAAACAAGTATACAAATTTCAACAATAAATAGATACTGCCGTAACAAACTCCATTGGGAATTACTAATAGCAAAATACAATCCCTGCACTAATAATATTGCAATACCAAGTGCGTGTATCCTAACTTTTCTTTTTAAAGGTTTAGATAGTTTGTTTTCCAAAATTCTCATTTGCTTCTTGACAGGATCCCAGTAAAACAAAACGCTACCTAGTACTCCGGCCAGTTGACAAAATACGCTAAATAGCTTTAGATGTTTCTGTAACATTTTGTTTCTTATTGTAAAATAATCAAATATCTAAATGGAGTTCAATTAAAGATATTTAGTTACTCTGGACTTATGAGGAAATTAGAAAATTTATAATGTTTGAATGCCAACAAACGACGTGCACGTATTTGTACAATTGCAGGAACCAATACAAAAGTTTGAAACAATGAGGCTAGTGACTAAGGACTGATAAGTTTAAGCTGTGACCAATTCAACAGAAGTTTTAAAAAGGTTGATTAGAAATACACTCAAATGGCGGGTTTGAATATCTTTTGTTACACGAATTCATTGTAGAAATGTAATTGCAGACTCAAATTTGTTGTTGTGAAATCTTATAAAGATTCATTTTGTGCTACACAAAATATAATTAAAATAGTAATTATAAGGTATCTTTCATGTTGTTACTGTCAACAAAGTGAAGAGGTTTTAAACCACCATCTAAAATCCAAAGTCAAAGCAAAATTCTTATATTTTGAGTGTTGTGTTATTGTCAGTTCCCTGCTAAACTCAACCCGTCAAACAAAAGACTAAAGAGCAGATTTGGCAAGGTAGCGACGAATAGTAAGGTTGCTTTTGCAGGCCGGCCAAGTTTGCTATATCCCATCTTCGAATCCTACTGGGGGCATTTTGAGACTTTTTGC